>APFE030945207.1:64789-79334 GCA_000404065.3 Pinus taeda | reverse complement strand
CATGTAGCCACACATCTCTTCTCAGAGATAAGCTACCATCGCCCTCGCTGGTTTATTTCCATTTCTGGTTGTAAGCATATTTCAGTATTTTCCATTAATGACATGAAGTATTATTTCCGCTGCATATCTGTGTTTATGGTTATCTCTGTAATTTGTTGTGTTCCTGTTTAAATCTGGATCACTGTGCCCTATCATTTTTCTATGCGACAAAAGAGAGAACTTTGACTCACAACTCTATCTTACTAGTCGGTACATGGGGTACTTTATAGAAAGCATCACAATGTTGTCTTTCTTAGGTGCCTGGAGGCATAGGATTTAGAAAGTGTGTTATGTTATCTCCATGATAGACTAGTCGGGGGACACTTTGTGGGTAACACAATAGCGTGCAAGGTCATGCAGGCCAATTTCTACTGGCCTACATTGTTCAAGGATGCACATGCCTATGCCCGCAAGTGTCCAGTCTGTCAGAGATGCGTCGACTGAAACCAAAGGTCAGCAGCCCCGCTACAGCCTGTTTCACTGGAAGAACCATTCCAACAGTGGGGCTTGGATATTATTGGGTAGATTTTCCCACATTCATCAAAGCAACACCACTATATTCTGACTACTGCAGATTACTTCGCATGGTGGATAGAAGCAGTTCTGTTGAAACAAATGAACGACTAGGAAGTCATCAGCTTCCTACAACATAACATTATCTCCACGTTTGGTGTTCTTGCATCACTTGTTTTTGAAAATGCAATGTACTTTTCTTCTTTGAAGCTTTATGACTTTGCATTGTAGAATGGTATTGTGTTGAAGCATTTTGCTAATTACTACTCACAAGGAAACAATCTTGCTAATTCTACAAACATGAACCTCATCCGCATTATAAAAAAAACCATTTAATATGAATAGAAAAACTAGCACTCCGCTTTGGTGAATTCTCTATTGTCTGACCGAATCACACCTAAGCATTCTCTGAATACCTCCACCTACTTCCTGGTATATGAAAAAGAAGCCATCCTCCTGCTAAACATCTACTTGGCTGCTCTCCAGTTGTCCCAAGAATCCCAAGGCAAGTCGTGTTTGTTAGTATAGCATAGTATCGACACATTGCACAAGCTACAGGAAGAAAGGATGAAAGAACAAGAAAAAATTACACTCCAACAGAACCGTATCAAGAGATGGTTTGATAAAAAGTCTACATAGAGTACTAACTTCAGTGTGGGTGACTTAGTCTTAAAGTGGGACAAACCCCATTAGGACAAAGGCAAGCACAGGAAGTTTCAATCCATGTGGATTGGTCCATTTATAGTCAATGAGAATCTTGGCCAACACACGTACTATCTCCAATCACTTGACGAGAGGATTGGCAGTCTTCCCGTCAATGGCCAAGATTTAAAATGTTATTTTCAATCATCCGGGGTTGCGCCCCACGCTATGTACATAGTTTTTTATTATTGCTTGCTCTGTTTATTTTGTTTTCTTGTTCTGTTTTCCTTACTATTATGCTATTTTTCTTTTCTAAATAAGTGTTGTGTCACACTGCATTCAGGTTTCTGAAGGTGTATGTGGCTGAAGTTCAAAGAGTTTTGTGACACTGCAGCGCTTGGCCAGTCCTGTGCCCGTCTTCTTTTCGTTTGGTTGTAACTTTTGGCCGATGAAGTCTTGATGGAAAATATGATCTGTTTGTAAGGAGAATTTTGGTCAAACCATGAACCTGTGTTTAGACTGGGAAACCTCATGATGAGCACCAGTATTGCAGCAAGAATGTTGCAACTCGTAGGGCTACCAACTTTACTTCATCAACCCGGGGTTCGTACAAACTTAGAGGTGACAGTGTTGTATACACAAATAAATGAAATGGGTCCACTCTTTGTCATTGCTGAGCTACGCGATAGACCACTAGGGTTTCTCAAACCAACCTTCTATTGATTTTAGAACAAGTTTGATTATCAATTGAGAAAGGAAAATTTTACCCTAATTGAGAGGATTGAAATGCTACCTACTGCAGTAAAGAAAGACTGAAATAGATGGCTAAAAAATACAACTCATCTAACTATTTGTTAAGATACCTTGCTTCATAAGAATGCTAATTTAACACATGTGAAATCCTAACTAACCTAAGCATGCAATGTGAACTGATCAAACACATAATTGTTGTGCACATGAATAAGCATAACAACCTTTTTCTTTTTGTCTTTTTGTGAAAACATGAATGCTAATCCTTCTTGATTGTATGGCAGGTGGGTTAGGTGTGGAGAGAGATGATTTTGATGTGTCATATGGCTTGGGAGAAAAGCAGGGGTCTTCTCCTAGCTTTCATGATGCATTTCTCACAAAACGGGCTCAAAACAGGCCACTACAGGTCGTCCTACACGATGTCCTAATTCACCTATAAGATCCCCTGTTTTCCTACAAGAACATGCCAAAAGCGTAAGGAGTGATTTGGATAGTGGTGTGGAGCTTAGGGAAGGTGATTGATGGAAGGAATAAGGCAAGGAAGTGGTTGGGACTCACTTAGAACTCGAACCGAAGTTGTATGATGATTGGATTTGCTCAACAAGCATGACAAGTTGTCCTTGTGAAATGATAACTTGGATTGTGAACTTAGTGGCCTTTGGCGATCATGGGTGGGTATGGTTTAGCTAAGACTGATGATATGAGGTCTTCCAGTAATATTGAAACTCCTACAACATACACATCATTGTTGGCATTTATCCATAAATCATGTCAAAACAAGAAAGGTTTACATCAACATAGGAAAACAGAATTTCGTCATTTATTTTCCTAATTCATGCATGGAAATGCTTGAAGCCTATTATGAAAGAACCATGAAATCTAATACAAAGCTTAAGATATCAGAAATGAAAACTGCAACCTATCTTCTAAAATTGAAAGATCCTAACCTAATTAGCAAAAGAAAAAAACCCTAACTTTCATAAGAAACCAAAATTCTATCTTTTTGGGCTGATGAGAGTTTTTCCTCAAACGATGGTCCCTGAAGGGAGGAATGAGGCAAAATCCACCTGTTATTAGTGCTTTTGATATTTCCTTATCTTTCCAAAGTTATTGTTAAGGCTATGCACAAATGGAAGCAAACTAATCAAATTCACCAATACTTGCAATGTAATAATGCCGATATCAATTCAACAAATAATCTATGAAAGAACCTAAGCATACAAGTATAGTAAGAGGAACCTCTAGTATTAGGGTTGGGTCCTAACCCAAGAACTTCAGCCCTTTGAGTCAACTCAGTGCTGGATCAAGGGGATGCTCATTCTCATTAGCATATCAAAAATAACATAACAGTGTTTTGTCACAATCCTTCAACTTGAAAGTGCTTCGTTATCTTGCATAAAAGATCTGAATCCTGACAAGGCTCTAGGCATCCTTATTTATACAACTGAAGTTGCCAACAAATTCCTTAAATCTAGGGAGGCTTGGCTTCCAATCTCAAGATAAACTGGTTCTTAACTATCACTGGCTTGACTGTCAATGATCATCATGACTCGGCTGCTTGCAACTCCGAGCTGGTGTGATTTGATTGAGGGATCTTCGAATGAGTGGGGATTTAATGAGGAAGATCCATCTCCTATAATCTCTCCTTCTTGTCTCATTCGAGTTCCTACACCTTAATTAGCCATAATTTGCTCCCAAAAACCTACAATAAATGCACATTAGACCACTAGACATAACATCTTACTTTTACTCGTAAAATTAAGCAAACTATAATTAAAACATGTAAAGAATTATGAGAAGAGAATTTTGGTAATCTTGGAGGTGTATTAAGGTCCATATATTTTACCCAATGATGAGCCTCATCATCACCCCCTACTGCAAGTGTTGCTCATCCTCTGAGCAACTCAATCTATGTCCATGTCCTTCGTTTCTTTGGTGGCTTCCCTGACATCCCATGTTGCTGTTGTAGTCTCTTCCTCCTGTGAATAAAATCCTACCTTCTTCTCTATCTCTTCCCACTGCTTTCTTTCTTCTTCTTCTTTTCTTCCTTCCAACATTCCCAAAAGCAATGGTGGATTGGGCCTCAAGCCAATCCAATTGAATTTGAGCCTTTGTAGTGCATGTTATACATTGGGGTTCTATTTAGTGCCTACCTCATTCTATCAGGAGAATGATATTCTTTGATTTTTAGGCTATAATGCAAGGTGTTCCGTCTCCTTTAGTAGGCTTGCTGGCTATCATCTCCTAGCAATTTGAACATGTATTCAAAGTGTGTGACTTCCTGTTCTTGTACAACAAGGTACCTTGGTGCAAGCTTGGGATCATTTGCAATGAGGTTGTGGGTGTTGATGATATCCATTGGGTTAGATTGTTCTGCTATGATCATAAGGGGTTTTGTCTCTTCTTTTGCCATTACCTTTTTCATCTCCATAGCTCTTGCCTCATCATGATTCATTCATGATGCTAAGGCCATCAATTGCAATTCCCCTAGCTTTGGATTTCGGTCCCACACATTTAATTATGAAGGCCAAATTGTGTAGGTAAAACTTAGATATTTTTGCTCTATCTTCCAAGGTGCTTTGATCATAGAGATCAATGAATTGTCTATAGTCTTGGAAGGGCATAGTTCCTCTTTGTGCTAGGGTTTTTATCTAGAATTGTAACCATTGTTCCTTGAGGTACAAGGCATAAGACTTTGCTGGCATCTTGCACTAGATTGCCTACATGGACAAATTAACCATAGTTTCCAATTGGCTCTCCCTTTCTTGTAGCTTCTTCCTTAGCCATGTGTCCCTAGCCTCTAACAGAGACTTCATCATTGCTTCTCTATCTCTTATGCTGCTCGGTTATCTAACAATCTACTACAATCTCTCCTCCATATGGCCTACATCCTCTACCCCTTTTGATTCAACAATTTGCGTCCACCTGTGTGTCCTTGCCCTTTCTTTTTTGAGTTCAAAGAATAGGAGAATTGCAAACTTTTGTGGCATCAACCTACCTCCTTCAATGGACCTGTAGTAGGAGCTGAGGTTTGGCTGTGGGCTAGGTTCTCTCAGTTCTTGGCCTTCTTCCTTTGTTTCTTGTTCAGTAATTCCTTCCTGGTCTCTTTTCTCTGTTTCTTGTAGGTTTGACAGAGTTTCCTGTATGATGTCCTCTGCTTCCTATAGGTCTGCCTGTGTCTCTTGTAGGAGACCTTCTCCCTTTGATGAGGTTGACCTTGTGACAGGCCTCCTAACATAGGTAATTGGAGACTTTGGAGAAGCTTGTTTTGATGATCCTTCTCCTTCATTTTTCTTTAGAGGGGTTGCCTTCTCTTGTTGATTTGGTGAATCCTCAATGACAATTGGAGTTTTGATGGGGTTTGAGGTCTTCCTTGTCTAATCCTAGTGCTCTTTCTTGTCCTGAAGTATAATGGGGTTTGTCTTTCCCTCTTCCCCTTTGATTTGATAGGTGTAATTAGGGTAGTAAGAGTAGTGTTGTCTGTTTCTCTATAGGCTCTGGAGATACCCTTGGTGATTAATCTTCCTCTCTGTCTTGAGTTGCAAACCTCTTCTCATCCTTCTATCCTTTTTCCTCTTTTCCATTTTATTTCTCATCCTCTTGTTTTTCTCCTCCTCCCTCTTCTTTTTCTTCCTATATTTCTTCAGTACGCTCATATGTTTCTTCTGTTATTTCCTCCTCTACCTCTTCTTCATTTTGCTCCTCTATTTATTGTTAATTTTCCTCCTCTGTTTCTTCTCCTTTTTCCTCCTTTGTTTCTTCTTCTCCCTCACTAGCAGTAGGGCTTCTTTCATATTCAATAGCTTGAATTGCTCTTTCTGCCTACATGTTGTAAATGTTGTCCATGCAATTTAAGTTTTGTAGAGCATCTTCAAGGATGAGTTTGATCAATCCATTATGGGCTAGTTTTTTATGTTTTCCCTCCTGCACTTTGATGGTCATGTCTATCATGGATTGTAGAAGAAAGTAGGGCATACTCAATTTGTTATGAGGAGGTGTGTTCTCTCCAAATCTCAATTCTTGGAGGAGTATGAAGTGGTATCAATACACTACATTATATCTCCCTTCACATGAAATATATTTGATGAGGTGGTAACTGACTTCATTCCAAGGGTATTGAATGCTCTCCCTTCTAATCCCATTTTTATCCTCTATTGGTTCTTCTCCTTCCAAAAATAAACTTTTCTTTGCAAGGGTGATGTTACCCTTGTCTTCTTTTCTCCATGTTAACCCTAGGGGTAGTGTAGTGATTTTGCTTATAACCTCAAGGGTAAGTGCTACTGATAAACCCTTCACCACAGTAGTGGCATTGGTCTTAGTGAGGGGTATGAGTGAGAGGGAAAATTCTCTGGCCACATCATCTTCGTATCCTTTCATCGTCTCAAATAACCCCATCCATTAATGCCTTGTGAAAATTTCCACCACAGGAGGATGTTGATGTATCCTTGCTATGTTTATGGGTTCTCTTTTGTTGAAACCTCCTGTCATCTTTCCCTGGTAATTGTAGAGGCTTGTGTGGATATAGTTGAAGAATTCTGGTAGGTGAAGAAGTTTTGAATTTTAACTTTTGGTAACATGCAATACAATTCTTCTATCTTGAGATGCACTGCAAATTCCTAACCAAATTGATGATTTCCTTTTTTTCAAATGGAAAATATAGAAGGTATGGCTCCTACCTCAATTTTCTACATTTTGGTGAGGATAACCCTTTATTTGTCCTCCCTTGGTTCCCATTGATAGCTCTGTAGGCTTTTATTCCTCTGTATCTTGTAGGCTTCCTGTAGGTTTTTTGCATTGTAGATGCTCACTATATCCTGTAGGTGTTATTTCAGGAAGGCCAAGAGCAACCTCTTCGTTCGATGAATCCTCAAAGTTGCCTTTGCTTTCTTCGTATGGGAATCAATGTTTTATTTCTATTTATGGATGATCGTGTGGGATGGTGTGTTGGCTGGCTAAGTACGAGCAACTCCTTTTGGACCACTTGTCCCACTATCAGTCCATCATTCCACCTTACCTCATAATTATCTCCCACTCCTATCCTCTGTAACTTAACCATTTTTGGATTTATTCCCCTTTCTTTTGATTTGAATTTTTCCACGTGTGGAGTGATCTAACTCTTTTCTTCTCATCAACTAGCCGAAGGTGGCCAAGTTAACTGGCCACCTTTACTTATAAAATCAACTCTCGCATAATCCTACAGTTTTGATCATATCGTACTAACAAGAGAGCATGATTAAGATGACATACCTGTGGGTAAGGTGCTTCATTGATTATGCATGCTGGAGAGTGGTGCTTCTTTGTTGTGCTTTTCAATCTGCATATTTTCACTATGTATTTGCCTCTTTTGATGCTTTGTTCCTTTTGATGTGCAGGTGTTGGACCTTGTTTTTGGTGATCTTCTTGCTGTTGCTGAGCTGTGGAGGGGCTTCTTCATCCTTGTATTCCTGGTTTTGAAGATGGTTTCAATCTCTATGGTTTCCTTTGTGGGATAGGTTGCTACAGGATTTCCTACAGGATGTCCTGTAGCTGCCTCTCCTTTAAACTTTCATATTTTTCCTCAACTTTGAAGCATAAGGGATGTTGAAATGAGTAGAGAAGGGTGGTATGGAATGGTAGGTGAGGAATGTTGCCTTTGGGTATGGTTCCTCTTTCCCTCTTTTCTTTCTCTTTTGTTTTTTTTCTTCTTTCTTTTGTAATCTATATATTTTTTTGAATTGATTTCTTTGATGGATGCATGGGCGACATGGTGATGAAAGGAATGGCTATGGTGTGGTGAAATAAATGGTTTTTCATCTAGACATAGTCTTGTGTCATCACATTGCTCTCGAACTCCCCTTCTTGTGGTTTTCAAGGTCACTGTCATTCCTACAGGAAACTCCTGTAGGATTACAGGGAATCTTGTAGAAAACACAGAGTTTGTGTAAGATGAGCTGGAGGGGTTTATAAATGGAAGACTAGGTGAATAGTGGAAGATATGAGATGGGTGGATTAAAACATGGATCTTGTAGGTCCTTCTATCCTTCTCATGTTGTGCTTATCCTCCTCTTGCTGACCTACAAAACAAAATTTCCATCTTTTGTATCTTTTTCTCTTTCTATTTTTTTTATATTTTTTTTGTAAAACAACTAGTTTGCCTCCAAGGAGGTTTTCATCCTAGTTTCCTGCCTTGGGTGCCTCAAAAGAGGTTTTCACCTAGAGATCTTTTTATTTTTTCCCTTTTATTTTTAACATCCTTGGGCCGCCTCAAGAGGTTTTCAACCCAGTAGTGGGACTTAGGTGCCTCATGGAGGTTTTCACTTGAGTCCTTTTTTTTCTCAGGGATTTGGTGGGGTCGAAGATGAGACTTGCTCTACCACCATCAATGTCTTGTTGATTCTATTAATGAATTCTTATTTTGACAAGGGCTTCTTGTATATCTTTAATCTATACCCATTGACAAGCAAAGGGATGACCTCTGCATCAATGGTTCTTATTTGCACAACACCATTATCATGACACTTTTCTATCACATAGGGCCCTAACCATCTAGTCCTTAACTTGCCTTTAAAATCCCTGTACCGGGAATCATACAACAAAGCCCAATCACCTTCTTGAAACTGTTTGTCTTTTATATTCTTTTCATGCCAAATTTTCTTTTGAACTTGAGTTACCTCTGTGTGCAGGAGGGCCTGCATCCTAAATTCATCTAACCCATTCAGCTAGAGCAATCTTTCTTGTTGTGCCCTGATGATATCTAGATCCAGTTGTGTTGCCATCCTTAAGGTGTTGTATTCAAATTCAATGGAAAACAGGGCTTTCTTCCCATAGACTAGCTCATAAAGAGTGAAGCCAGTTGTGGTCTTCCAGGTGGTATTGTAGGCCCAAGTGGCCTCAACTAATTTGTCTACCCAATCCTTCCTGTTGCTACTAATCACCTTGGTTAGAATTCCTTCCAATGCTCTGTTGGTTACCTCCACTTGCCCATTAGCCTGTGGGTCGTAAGGAGTGGATGTTTTGTGCTTGATCTTGTGCTGGCTTAACAGATTTTCAATCATGTGAGATGTAAATTGACTGCCTTAATCAGTGATCAATTCTTTAGGGTACCCAAACTTATAAAACACATTTTCCCTTAAGAATTTAGCCACCTTTTCTTTTGTTGCTGCTTTGATGGCTTTGGCTTCAGCCCACTTGGTTAAGTAGTCAATGCACACAATGATGTACTGCTTTTGTTTGGATGGAGGGTCAATGGGCCTGATGAAATCCATGCCCCACTTGTCAAATGGCCCGAAATTCACTTGAGGTTGCAGAAGCATCTCATCCTTTGGGGTAGGTTTCCACATCCTTTGGCACCAATCGCACTAATTGGTATACCTCCTCACATCTTGGTGAAGAGTGGGCCAATAATAACCAACTTGTAATACCTTGAATGTTGTTCTTTTGGCTACAAAGTGACCTCCACAAGACCCATCATGACAGACCGAAAAGATGTTGAATACTTCCTCCTCCATGACACATCTTCTTAGAATTTGATCCGGACCTAGCTTGAAGAGATTCCCCCCAATCCAAGTGAATGGGGCGCTCTTTCTTATGATCTTGCTCTTTTCCTTGGAGGACAAGTTTGGTGGAAACTGTGCAGACACCAAGTAGTTTGTTATGTTCAGCAAACCATGGAGACAGAACTGAAATGTCCAATAAATGTTCATCTCGTAATTGATCGTCAACCATTCCTTCCTCCCTTACACGCAAAATCAATCTGGATAGAAAATCTGCAACAACATTCTCCTTGCCAAGCTTATGAATAATAGTTAAATCAAACTATTGTAATAAAAGTAACCATCTAATAATCTGGGTATTTACATCAAACTTGTTCATCAAGTATTTAATTACAGCATGGTCAGTATGTACAAATGTTTGGTAATTGGTAATGTAATGCATAAATTTATTCTATGAATGCACAATAGCTAGGATCTCTTTTTCAATCACTGTGTAATTCAACTCGGCTTTCGACATATTCTTACTAATGAAGTAAATGAAATAAGGTATCTTGTCATCTATCTGGCCTAGAGCTACTCCTATGGATTTATGAGAGGCATCAACATGTATATGGAAAGGAAGAGCCCAATTTGAGCCTCGAAGAATAGGTGCAGTAGTCAACTTGTCCTTTAGGGTGTCCAAGGCTTCTTGACAACTTTCTAACCATAAAAATTCGGAGTCTTTGGCCAATAACCCAAATAAAGGAGAAGCTAACTTGCTGAAATCTTTTATAAATCTCCTATAATATCTGGCCAAACCTAAAAATCTTCTGACATCCATATGTTTTTGCGGATTCGGGAACCTTTTGATGATGGCTATCTTATTTAGGTCTACATGTAGTCCATCCTAGGATATTGAGTGACCTAGAACAGTCCATGCAGTCATCAAGAACTCACATTATTCGGGACTAAGGGATAAGTTCATTTTAATGCATTTGTTCAACATCTTACCTAGGTTATTGAGAGCCTCCTGGAAATCACGCCCATAAGGTGTAAAGTCATCCATATAAATTTCTACTGCATCATGGACTAGCTCTGTAAAGATACTCGGGACTGCTCTTTGGAAAGTGGCAGGGGAATTGCATAGACCAAAAGGAAGGACCCTATAAGCGAAAGTACCCCAGGAACAAGTGAAGGTGGTTTTATCCTAGTCCTCTGGGCTAATTTGGATTTGATTGTACCCGTTGAACCCATCTAAGAAAGAGAAAACTTTTTCCCTGCCAGGCCATCTAACACTTGGTCAATGAATGGTAGAGGGAAATGGTGCTTCTTTGTTGCTTTGTTTAACTCTCTGTAATCAACACAAATCCTCTACTTTCCATTTTTCTTTGGAACCAACACCAAAGGAGACACCCACTTACTATTCGAGATAGGGTAAATTAATCTTGCATCCAACAACTTTTGCAATTCTTCTTTGACTATATCCTTGAGAGATAGATTCATTCTCCTTTGGAGTTGTCAGACTGGTATGCAACCTTCTTTGATATAAATGTGGTGAGTACACACCGAGGGGTGAACTCCCTTCATTTATTTGTAATTCCAAGCAAAGGCATCCAAATACTCTCTTAGCATATTACATAACTCTTCTTTTTTGGTGTATAGAAAGAGAGGGGCTGATTTTCAGTGTTCTTTCAGGGCCAAATTCTATTGTCTTGACATGAGTAGGGTTTGAGTCAGCTAAGAATAAATCAATCTGATGGTTGTTCTTGGTTTCCTTCACTACTTCCTCCAGAGACATGGTGTTGGGAATTGGATTTTGGAGAATGTGTTCAATCAAATCATCTTCATCAGGTTGTCCTCCTCCCATGGTAGTTTCTAGCGTATAGAGTTGGGCAGAGTAGACCTCATATTCTTCCTCCTCTTCTAGCCATAAAGGTAAGTCATGTTCTAAATATGGTTGAATAGGAGGCACAAGACCAACTACTTGGATAGATGCCCATTTTTTATAGTCATGTTTCGAGCCCTGCAGCTAATGTAGGCATCGACAGTGGCTAACCAAGGCCTCCCAAGTATGGGAGGATAACCATGAAATTTGGTCTTAGGCTAGAGAACTAAGAAGTTTGCAAGGTACTCCCAGGAGTCAATGGAGACCATAACATTCTCAACAATCCCCTCAAGGGCTACTGTGGATCGGTCTGCAAGCTGCAAGACTATCGTGGTCTTTCTTAATGAACCCTGGAGATTCAGCTTGAGCATGGTGTCCTTAGTCATTACATTAATGGCAACCCCAAGGTCAATCAAAGTATGTGGGACAATGGTGCCCTTGATGCGCACATCTACTACAGGGCTTCTAGGGTCTAAATACTTTGGGCAAATTAATTGCCCCATCATTAATTCAAACATTTGTCCAATGATATGAATGGTAGGGGTGTCCCTTTTTCGCCTCCTTGGATGTTTGAAACACTTCTCTTTAATTAGTTTGTTGTAAATAGGTACATCCTTAATAGCTTAGAGAAGTGGGATTTTGACACATAGGTTTTTCAATTCACCCAGAAGTTCATTCTCTTCTAGGGTATGCTGGATTGGATGAGTTAATCTTTCAGGAAAGGGTGGTGGATTCACTCTAGGTATATTTTCCGTTCTTTCCTCCTCACTCTCCCTAGGTGGAGATGGAGGTTGGTTATTTGGGAGCACTCTCCCAGACGTAAGGTTGATTTCCTAAATTTCCAAAACATAAGCAGGGTAGGATGTCTCTCCACTGTAGACATCTTGTGCATGTCTATTGTTCGGGTTTGGGTTTGGTTGGGAAGGCATCTAAGGTTGTTTAGGTGGAGCAGGGTGTAAAATTTGTGGTTGGGTAGGAGGTGAAGGTAGTAAAGTTGGAGTATTGTTGTATGGGGCCTCTACCCCTGGGGTGGTACATTCCACTTAGGTTGTGGAGGAGTGTATGGCTGAAATGGCTGGTTGGTAGGCTGGGAATGGTACTGAGGTGCAAAAGACCAGGGAGAAGGTGTAGACTAGGAGGGATGAGCAGGGGGGGCCAAGAGGGAATGGATGTGTTTTGGTTAGGGTTGTAATATGCATAGGATGACCCTTACATGCCTTGATGGTATGGTCAAGGCCCATGAGGCCTCCTTTGATCAATGTAGCAGAGTTGTTCAGTCACCCCTTCAGTTCCCTGATACACAGCTTTTAGTCCAAGTAGGGAAGGGCACTTGTGTTTGGAGTGGTTTTCTTCATAGACCAAGCAGATTTCTATAAGGTTTAATGGACATTCATTCCTAGGGTGCCTCCTTGTGCATCTAGGGAAGGAGATGGCTAATTCTCTCTCTGCTTCCTCCTGCTTCCTCTTGACTTTGATAGTGTCCATTTGTAGGGAAAGGGTTTGCAACATTTCACTCTTAAAATATTCCAACATGTTTCCAATTTCACTTTTTATAGATGTGTTGGAAGAGGATGAGCTGGCCACAATCTAACTAACCCTACCCTTTTTTCTAGCTTCCCTAGAATGGTTCTTAAAAATGGTCTTGATATCTTCATAGGGTAGCTAGTAGATGTCCCCTCTTCATAGCATGTTTAGGGTATTTAGGAGATCTTCCCTGATCCCCCTGAGTAGGAATCACTTAAGTGACTCAGGATCAAGTGTGAACTTGGACCTTTTATAGCTGAGCTGGAATATTTCCTCATAATCCTCTAAGGACTCATCATGCCCCAAGGTCATTCTAAAAATTTCATCTTTCGTGTCTTTGGACCTGCAGTAATAGTCCCTATACTTGTTGTTGAAAGATTGCTGCATCTCAGCCCAGGTGGCAATACTATCCCCAGGTAAACCCATGAACCAACACATAGCTACATCCTTGAGAGTGGATGGTAATAATTTCAACTTCTGATCATCAGTGATGTAATCATAAGTTCTGCATATGACAACAAATTCAAACAAGAAAGTATCTGGATCTTCTGATGTCAGGCCATGGAAGTGAGGAAGAGCAGAGGGGCTTATGTTTTTCATCTTGACATCCCCATTGGTTTCTCTGATGGGAAAAGCACACTCAATTCTTTCTATATCTCCCCTTTCATTTCTATTTTCAGCCATTATGTCAGTTGGAATGGGTTCTTCTTCTTCCCCCATAAGCTCTTAAAAAATCTCTGGTTGCTTGCCTAAGGGATCCTCTAATTCACAGCCATCGAAGAAGAGGGAAGGTTGGCTATTTGAAGTGGTGGGGGTATTTGGTAGAAATTTTCCTAAATTACCCCTATTCCTAAGAGACATGAAATAAGTGTTTTGTTTTGTTTTTTTTCAATCTTTAAGACTAATTGCAGAATAGAAAAGACAAACTTAATTGAAACTAACTACTGAATGAAATCACTTGCAGAATGGAAAAGAAAGCAACCCAACTTACAACTATCTTACAAAAATGAAACTAATAACAAAATAAAAGAGATAATAAATGGAATTAGAAACAAAGTAGAAATCACATCTACTTAGACACCTCCCCGACAATGGTGCCAAAAAGTGACGAGCACCAGTATTGCAGCAAGAATGCTGCAACTCCTGGGGCTACGAACTTTACTTCATCAATCTAGGGTTCGTACATACTTGGAGGTGACAATGTTGTATAGATAAATAGATGCAATGGGTCCACTCTTTGTCACTGCAGAGCTTGGCGATAGACCATTAAGGTTTCTCAAACCAGCCTTCTATTGATTTTAGAATAAGTTTGATTATCAATTGAGAAAGGAGATTTTTACCATAATTGAGAGGATTGAAGAAAGACTGAAATAGATGCCTAAAACTCACAACTCATCTAGATATTTGTAAGGTACCTTGCTTCAGAAGAATGCTAATTTAACACATGTGAAATCCTAACTAACCTAAGCATGCAATCTGATCTGATCAAACACTTAACTGTTGTGCACATGAATAAGCATAACACCCTTTTTCTTTTTGTCTTTTTGTGAAAACATGAATGCTAATCCTTCTTGATTGTATGGCAGGTGAGTTAGGTGTGGAGAGAGATGGTTGTGATGGGTCAGATGGCTTGGAAGGAAAGTAGGGGTCTTCTACTAGCTTTCATGATGCATTTCTCACAAATCGGGCTCAAAACAGTTCACTACAGGGTGTCCTAATTCACCTACAGGATCCCCTGTTT
>APFE030945207.1:43420-62830 GCA_000404065.3 Pinus taeda | reverse complement strand
AAATTTCATAATTTAGTTAAATATTCACCAAATATATCTATATATATATATATCAATGAAAAAGTAGCCTATACATTTTTCTGTATGCCATGGGGATTCGCCCATTTATTATACATATAAATTTGGGGGGTTTATTAAAATTTTCACTGGTGATTTCTTTAATGATTCAATTGGTTCAATGATTGAGTGATTTGATACAATGATTGGTTTTAGAATTGTTATTTGGTATTGGGCTTAAATTATGGTAGTGGGTCCAGTCTAAAAATATGATGAAAAGTGGCCTATAGGTTTGATGTTGTGAGTCAAATGGATGCAGTATGAAATATTATGGAATGTGGTCCATAGAGTTGCTGAGTGTTGTAGCTTTCAGTGGGGAGTCGAAGCTTCCTTCCAGTGGTAGTTGGTAAATCTAATCAGGGGGTTGGAGCTCCCTTCCGGTGGGTGTCGGTAAACGAGGTCAAGGGGTTGGATCTCCCTCCCAGTGGGTATTGGAGAATGACATAAAGTTTGTAGCCTTCTGCAAGTAGGTTCCTTCACATTGGTATGAGTCTGTGTCAGTACAATATTGTGAGATTTTTTCCTTTATAATAAAAGATGAAGACAGAGATGATAACAATGGTGGTTTTCTCCCACAATGAGTTTCCACCTAAAAACATTGGTGTCCTCATGTGTTGATATGTTTCTTATGTTTGATGGTTTATTATGGTCTTATTGCTCATGTTTATTGTTTAATTAAATAGTATTGAATTAATGATACATTGGTTAAAGTAGAACAAATTATGAAATATATGAAAAGTTAGTTAACTAGATATACATGATTTTCCTTCACCATAGTCGCATACATAAGCTAGTTTACTTAATGAAAGTAGCATATAGAAACCTGAATAAGAAACTAAAAGTTTTAAGTGAGTTTTTAAATATTGATTAACTCCCCTTTCTCAGTATTTTTCCCAACACTTTCCTACTCTTTCTATCTCTTCTTATCCTTCGTTATTGTATATTGAACTTGTCTTGGATGAATGTATCAAATGAGGTTGATCTCCTTGTATTTATAGCCTCCTTGAGGGTCGAATAGCCCTCCTTAGGCCGACTTGATTTACTCTTGGGTTTACTTGGTCTTGGGATACACAATGGATTTTTCTTGATAAAATAAATATCTATCTTTATTACAATGAGTCGAAATGGAACTATGACACATGACCAATATTTTTCCTTATCCTAGAAAGACCTAGAAAAATTAAAAGCACGAAGAACATTCTTTTGACTCAAACTTGAGTATGAAACCCATACTCCAAAATAAAAATATAATTTATTTTTCTTTCTTTATAAAGAATATACAATGTCCTAATTACAATTAGGTCATTATGAAGATAAAACCTAGTTACAATTTTTAAAAAAACATGAAACACATCGGTAACACTAGTACTTTCTCTTGACTCCCTCTGAATGTTAATAGTTCCTCTCCCAATTGGAGTACATTTGGGCTTGTTCCCCATCTAAATCTGGAAGCCCATCTCCTCTTCATGATAACTAGAAAAAAAAAATCTCTAACTCATGTCATATGGCATGACACTCCACTATCAATATACCAAACACCTATAGATGTAGATCTAGAGAGAAAAGCTATGAGAGTGAACTTGTCCTCTAGTCTCAAAGGCAAATCCTTATTGTTCTTTGAAGTTGTTGTCTCCCACTTCTCCTTCTTCTTTCTCCCTTCTTTTGGACCTTTGGACAATTGTTGAGATAGTGACCTTGTTGACCACAACCAAAGCACTCGATTTTACTCAAGTCCTTTTTCTTCTTCTCTCCCTTGAACCCTTTATTTAATCTCTTCTTAGCTCTACCCTTTGATGATAGGGCCACATTCTTATCATATTCATGCTTCTGAGTTTTTTCACTATTGCTACCACTAACGAGGCTCAATCTAAGCTCCCCTTGAGTGAAATTTCTTCATAGGAGGTTCCAACTTTGTAATGTGTCCCATCCATTAATAACTTCAACAAACACATCCCGTTGATTTAAGAATCCATTCAATGTGATCCTCATGAGCTCATCGTCATTTGGTTTATCATCGAAAGTTGCTAACTCATCCTTCACTACTCTACCTCTAGTGAGATAACTCACAACGTTTTCCCCTTTATTCATCTTTGTGTTTCTCAACTTCTCTATGAGGATCAAATTATTTTTTGTGGCAGCATCCTAGAACTATTTCAAAATTGTGTCCCACATATTTATTGTATTGAGATCAATAATATGTGAAACTATATGGTCCTTGACTCCATCAAGGATTATTGGCATCTTCCTTCTTGTATGTCGTGAGTTGTGTTGGATCCATTGGTATGACTATCACACTGATCGCATACTCCTTGAGACCATCCTCCTCCAACAACAAGAAAATTATGGCTTTCCAGACACCAAAATTAGAGGCTCCATCTAACTATCATGATCTATCAAACCTATTGAGGCAATCTCTTGAAACTCTAATAAATTGAACAAAATTCAATAAATTTGGAGAGATTTGAACCAAGTTTCACAAATCCTTGTTTTCTCTTCCTATGTCATGCACTGATTTACTCCTGCAAATCCATGTAGTTTAGATCTACTCTGTTACCATGTGAAATTTCCTTAATTGCAGTTACTGGAAACTATTCTTATATCTAATGCATATTAATTATCTTCATGAAAAATTATGGAAAATAAAAAATAAAATCATTATTGCAATTTTGACCAATAATAAAAAGTTCTCATAAAATAATGCACACACAAAAAATTTAGACACCAATATTTTTGGACAATAGTCCCTAGAAAGACCCCAGTGTGGGGGAAACCAGTTTTACATATGAGGATTTATATTATTAATAAATATTCAACAATTGAGAAATACAACAAATGCTTGCTTATTACTAGCAAATCTTCGACAAATATTTTTCTCCACTCCTACTATCAAAATCTAACTGGGAAAAAAAAAGTCTTCCTCTGCAAATCCACATGGCCTCTCCTAGGTTATTCACACATCCTCTAGAAATTCACACCAGTTTTTTTAAGAGTACGAGTTGGCCACCCATAATCTCGCATTTCCTTTGGGAAAAGTAATCTCATGTATAATCCTACCTCTAGCAAACTGATAAACCCACTCACACTACCTATGGAAATATATCCAGCAATTGGTATCTGAATCAAGAATCTTTCTACCCGAATTGGACGAACTGGCTACAAGAATTGTCTGATTCAACCTTCTCTGTAAAATAATTCGGTCTCTTTCTCTTCTCGCACTATTGGAATTTCAATGAAGAATTTATTTGAAATTCTCTCCTCAATTTCTTTGTTGAAAGCTCACTATTGGTGTCCTCCACCCTATCACTACGCCCTTGTTGTCACTGCAATTTGCTACCTTGAATGTGATCTCCAAGTACCCCATCGATTTTCTCTTATAATCTCTCATTAACTAATCAACAACCATGATCTAACTACAATAGATGGCTAAGATCATCTTGACTCCTTCTCAAGAATTTTCTAGAAGTCACTAGAGAAAAATTGATTGTCTCAATATTTAATTTAATTAACCATTTTTCCTAAGTTAGACTTAGGAAAATAATTAAAAACTATTTAATTGATTTAATTAAGACATTTCCCTTAGAAACATTTTTTGGGTCCTAGAGATAATTATCCTCCCGTGTTCCTTAGCCTCATAAACGCTAATAGAGAGTAAAAAACTTGTTTGAGCTACAAAATATAATAATTCCTTCACTTTTTCCACCTTGAAAGCATCAAGATGGATGAAAAAAATATTATGATCCCATTAAGATCAAATATCCAAGCTTCATCAAGGTAGATTTAATTGAGGACACAAAGGCCCAATGCTCTAACTCTATGAGTCTATGTCTAGCAAGCTCGGGGGGAACCATCATACATTTTAATTGAGGTTACCCATGGTTTCTAAAACTCATTACAATCAAATGAGAACACCATGATTAATGCCTAATGCTCAAGGGAAATTTTTTACGTTTGTTTTTGTTAACTGAAACAAAATACCCATATGTATTTTTCCAAAATTATGGAAACTCAAGGAAACTATTGTGCTCTATAGTGATCATAAGCTCTACTTCATAGCAGCTCCAAATTTGGAAAAATCTCCACATCCATATTTAAAACACAAACATAGAGAAGACCTCTTACTCTTATTACTTCTAATCATGAAAAATCTAGTTGTATGAACACTACAACTACCCCAACAATAGTACTAAACAACATATATTATTTAGGAAGGTTGTCAAAATCCCATTCACTCCTTCATTATATTACTAAGTCATAAATTCATTAGTGAATATTTTAACAGATTATTTCAGATGTCTAGTGAAGACTTTTCCTACTTAGTCTTAATATAAAACTGCGGTTTTTACTCTTGAGAACAAATTTTTGAATCCATTTAGATAACCTTCCTTTGAGTAGCATGTCCAAGGCTTGTCTAGCATGGCTATTTCTGGACCTGTCTTCATATGTGAAACAAACTAAGGTACTTCCGTTACAAGCCAACCATCAAGGTTGTTGAAGAGGCTAAGAGACACAATTTCTTTTCTGTTTTATCCATACATTCTCATTCAAGAGGATTTTTACATCCTTGTACCCCAAGAAAATAGGTGGATAGGACACCTAAGAATCCTCCATCCTCATTCTCCATTTCAAATTAAAACATACAACCATAAATATATGATACATTACCTAGTTTGACTCCTCAACTAGTGATATCAATCCATTTATATATTCACAATCATCATTTTCACAACATTTAATGAGAAATCACATTGTCAATTAAAACATAGAGACACTTATCTAAAATTTCTCAATGTTAGAAAAACATTGGGGAGAATCCCTTTTCACCTAACCATAGGTCAACCACACATAAATGATTCAATTATCGTGATACGAGAAGGGGATAAAACTAACAACTCTCTCATAAATGGGCTAGGGAAGGAAACCCTCCATAAACATGAGAGAATCAGAGAACTCACCTACCTATTAAGTGTGGGGCCTCTATGATCTTCAAATTCATCTCAATTGGTTGGAAAAACAACTATGGAAATCCCCTCACTAGTCCACAGTTCCTCAACGATTTTCTTGCCCCTTTCTTATCATGCTCGCATGAAAAGCATCAAACCATGACCCCTTTCTAGAACTCCATTGCAAGAATTTAGCATGTAAAATTTGTTATTAGTGATCCCAAAACACACCTACAATGATCCTATCCACAATTGCCACGTTTTTAGGTGTATTTAGGCACCTAAAAGACAATATATTAAGTGTACCAACCAATGCGCCACTTAGGAATGGCAATATTATACTCATGATTTCTCTACTTTAGGTACTCGTGTGCACCTCATTATCTATGTAGGCTCCATACCTACGCCCCGCCCCCCCCCCCCCCCCCCCCCCTCTGCGGTTATAAATCCCTGTGATTTCTCTTGTTTCCACACCACTCATGGTTCAATTCCCAAATTTAAAAATGCGTGTTTTTCCATGCTTCCTATTGGAGTCTGAAATCACTCCACAACCACCACACTATATCCCACATAATTATGGTAAGTGGTTGATTCAACTACCCAATGCTTCATTAAATGAGTTGTGGGTTGGTGGGAAAAGCAACATAACAATTTTGAATTCAAATTTTGTCACAACACTTTAGGTGAGGTTTCTCCGGGATCAACAGGAAATCCTAATTCCTGTAACCCCCTCACTAGTTTCCACTAATGGTATCGGAGCATGTGGTCGATGCTCGCATCACCAATCATTTGTCCAACATTTTCAATAAACAAATAAATACTTATATACACATTATTTTTAATTTCTCAATTTGTTCCGTCATAGTGACATCATATAAATGTTGATACAAGTGATAACAACATCATTATTTACAATAACCCTAAGGTTCGAAAGAAGGTTGTTACAAATAGCTTGACCAATTTCGTAACAAAATTTTTGGAACTTGTACTATAAAATGAGACATAACTCTTTTAAGGATAACGTAGCATATGATCTTGAATTTCTTTCCCTTTTCTTATAAACTGATTGAACTCTTTCAATCATCACTTCCTAAAATTTCATAGAATTCAATTAGTTTTCTTGACCTTTGGTGATTTGGAGATAATTGATATGATTTTCTTTACTTAGTTTGGTTATGAAACACAACCCGACCCTAATTCACCTCTACTCCAACAAAACTGGTAAGTGGCATTTGAATGATTCTCTATCTACTCATGCAACTAATACCAAGTTTAACATTAACACATTGAATAATATACACTAAAATTTCCATCGGTAATCCTTTAAGAACGAAGAGGCTAGATGTGTGGTTGCATTAGGTCTTGAACGGGTATTTGGCATGGAAATGAGGAGGACTATGATGAGGGGAGTGAATGTTTGGTGGTTGGAGAATATTCTTATAGCATGGATAAAAAAATGCAAGTGGGGGATTTTATAGGAATAAGAGATGAAAATATGAGGAGAATAACGTAAGTAGAGAAGGAAAATATGATGCAAGATGAAGTAATGTATGTGGGAAAGATATGAGGGAGATGAGAAGAATACAAATAATGATAATAGAGTAGGGAAATGAAAGTTGAAATAGTAGAAAATGGGGAGTGATGAAGAAAAGTGAATGAGTGAAGAGGTAAGATGGATGAATATGTGAATCTAGAGAAGGTTGGGATTTGCATAAAAACAATAATGGGATAGTGGTAAATGGGAAATAAAAATAAAATAGGTTTTAAATCCCCTTGAGTCATCTACCAAATGAAAATACTCTTTGTTCAAATGAAGTTTCAAAAAGTATGCACAATACAATTCATGTATTTTGGAAATTAAGTTTAAGACAACAAAATAGAATGGATTTACTATTTTTTCTAAGTTTATATTTCAATTTTACTATTTATATTCTTGGTTTGGTACTCTTTCTATTGTGTCTATGCTCTTTGCCATGCACTCTCTGCAACCTCAACAAATCATAAGCAGAACACTAAATGTTTTCCTTTCTACATATTCTCTTTGCATTGTGCTTTATGCGAGCTTAGTAAATTAGAAACAAAGAAAAAACTTACATTTTTCAACAAAGTAACCAAGATCTAACCATGTTAATGTAAAGTTTCAATTTTTATGTCTTTTTAAGAAAAAATGGCTTGCTTTTGAGTGTGGCCATGTTGGTTGGGGTTGTGGACAATTTCCCTATTTGAGTGTTTTAACCATGTAATATATTGGTGTATTGATCTTGATCTAATTGTGTGATTGGTTTCTTATAGGCATTTGTACTGTGTGAAAATACCCAATTTTGTTAAACATGTTGCCACAACACTTCCAAAAATGCCGTAAAAAATATAACATCAAAATAAACATGGGCTAAAATCAAGCAACATGTGAGCTACTTATATGTGTTTGGTAGTGAAGCATCGACTCACATTCCTAATGAGAAAATGAAATTATTTGTGACACCCCTTTCATTACCCCAAATTTTGTAACATAATGAAGAACATATAATGTTGGGGTGCCATCATTGATTCTATGTTGTCAAACTCTATTATATGATGTAATGTTTATTTTTATTAATAAAATGATCCGGATTTAAACAGGAATGCAACAAAATACAGAGATAACCATATACACAAAGATGTAGCAGAAATAATACCTCATTTCATTAATGTAAATTACTGAAATATGCTTACAAACAGAAATGGAAATAAACTAGCTAGGGCGATGGTAGCTTATCTCTGAGAAGAGATGTGGTGGCTACATGCCTCTAAACTGTGTTACAATGAGGCTCGAAGGCCTATTTATTGTTGAGAAACAATGGAAAACCCTAAACATCCAAAAACCTAACCATAGAAGATGAAATGTCAAACTGTGGGCCCCATTTGGGTAAATTGGCACATCAACTTTCCCGGGGTCGTAACTTTGGCATACGATATTTGTTTGACGCACACAATATCTCGTTAAAAATATATATCTGAGAAATACAACTTTGCTCCCAGTTTTCCCAAAAAACGTCATTTAGGGCCTCAAAACAGCTCTGGAAGTTCAGAACCCGAAAAACTTCTAAAAATAGTAAACTATGCTACAATTAAGAAAACTGAAAAGCTGAAAGAAACAATGGTGGGGGTCCAAGTGGACTTGGCAAGTGGCCACCAATATCCACCTAGATCATATAAATTCTAGAGTTGAACCAAGGGAATAGCCAAAAGATTATGACGCCTTGGGGGGGGGGGGGGGGGTGGGGGGAGGGGGGGTGGGTTGGGGTGGGGGTGGGGTAGGGTGGGGAAGGGGGAACTTGACTTGGGAGGAAAATACATACCTTGAATTAATAATTCCCTTAATGTGATGGTTGGGAAGATGGAGTCTCAATGTGTGTTTATAAAAACAAAAGAGAAAATCCATTGAATAAATTTTTCTTTTTACCTTTTTGTTCTAAGAATTACTCCATCATTCTTATCATACATTCATTTTTACCCTCTTTCACTGAAAAATTCAAATTGGCAACGAGAATTGGTGAAAACTTGTGTAACAGGAATATAATGTGTTGTAGTGCTTTTTCCTTGGACTGGATGGCTCTGAGCACTGGGAGTTATCGATTTTGCGTGTGGAAAATAAAGCACTAAAGAGGGATGGCCAAAGTCCTACAGAGATAAGAGAAGGAATCCTTTATGTTGTGCAGACCTGCATTGTCATTTGTGTATGTCTATGGGTTTGGTTAAGGAATGGAAAGTTTGAACACTGATATTTTTTCCCGTGTGTAGTGGAGAGCGCATTCACTTTTTGTGTTAAATCTAGTTTTAAAATTATGTACTAAATCCCTAATTTATTTTTTCCCTCAAGGCATCAAAATCTGGCATGTGGGTGGCTATCTATGAGAAAAAATGCAACACAACTGAGCCTATGGTGGGGTGGAACGTGGCTCACCATACTTCAGTTTCTAGTATTTTCTGGTTGTATTAAATAAATATTTGTTTTTTTGTTAATGATATTTCTAGCATAGCCAATTTAGTGGTATGTATGATTATTTGTAGTTTTTATATTATTTGGTTGTGGCTTTTTATATATATTCATGTTTGTAACATCACTGTTTGAGGAAGATAAACTTCCTATTTTCTTATTTAAACATATCATGTTGGAGTTTCTCCTATAAATTTTCTTTTGGAAGGTTCCGAAGTTGAAACTTAGATCACAGTGTGGGGAAATATCATTGATCCTTTGGTTCAATTTTTAAGGCTCGGATCATGAAATTTTAAGAAATATGACCAAAGGAAGTTGGGCTTCCAAATGCATCTTTAAATAGGTCATGTTGGAATTTATGATATAAATTTTCTTTTGGGAGGTTCCAGAATATGAAACTTAGACCACAATGAGAGAAAATGCCACTAATCATTTGGTACAACTTTCAGATCTTGGGTCATAATATTTTAGGAGATATGATCAAAGGAAGTGGGGCTTCATAGATGCTCCTAAATCATGCATCAAACATTCCATGTTCGAATTTCTACTATAACGTTTCTTCTACAAGGTTCCAAAAACTGAAACTTCGACCATAATGAGGAGAAATCCCACTGATCATATGGTTTAATTTTCAAAAATTGGATTGTTATAATAGAGGAGGTATGCCTTGAGGAATTTATTATATTAGCTTGCACGCAAAGTGTTTCAAGAAATGCCTAAATGGTTTAATAACATTGCATACACATTACTTGATGAAATTCCCCAATGGAAATGTTGCTTTGTGGATGGGATATTATCATTGTAAGTTAGCATTATTATCTGATAGTATTGTTTTAGTTTATCTATATTTATTTGCATGCAAAGAATTTGAAGAAATATGTTAAAGGTGTTTTATTATAATCTACATACAAACTGTTTGATAAAATACCTCAAAGACAGAAATCAAAAGTTGCATAATTGAGTGATATATTTCAATTAGTATGTTACAAGTGGAATCAGTGCAATGTTTGTTATTTGATTTCATACAAAAATTTTGACAAAAATTTTGTAATAAAAAAGACTACTTAATTGGTTGTATACAAAGTATTTGAAGTTTACATGTAAAGTGTTTGAAAAAATGTATGAGAGATGAAAATCAAGTTTTGCATTTGTGGTTAGGATAAATTAAATAAGGTATGTGATAGAGTGGTATAAAATCTTATTATCAAGCTAGTAAAAGGTAAAGGAAAGCTTTAGGTACCTAGTACCTTTGTAAGTCATTGAGGGATCTAGGTATGTGACATTATTACAATCTAAAAGTAAGAAGTGCATTTTTGTTGGATATTTTGAATATATTAACAAGTATTTCTTCAAACTCATTCTAATGAAATTATTATTAGGAGAATGTTAAGCTGGATGAAATTCTTTCAACCTATGAGACTAATTCGACATTTGTTCCATCTTTAGCCTACAAACCATCTTCAATGTTTTTGCCATCTTAGTGATCCTATTCTAGTTTATTCTTTAGTTGATGATAGTGAGGATGAAAATCCACTTCAATCTACTCACATTCCTCAAGTTGAGTCCATCTAACAGGAACTTTTACCAGCATGACAACTTCCTAGATTAGTCCATACAACATAATAAACAATTGGTGATATTTATAGTGATCCTATAATTTAACATCATACACATTCATAATCCCAAAAGGCCTCCTCTATTTTAGCTCAAGTTATAGAGGCTCATGATCTAAAATATTTCATAGAAGCTTCTAACCATCTATATTGGGACATAATAGTGAATGAAGGATATTTTTCCTTAATGGTGAATTATACTTGGGATCTTGTACCTCTTTTGAAACCAAGAAAACATGTTATATGTAAATGGTTGTGTAAAACTAAGTACACATGTTGAAGGATATAAGGCCAATATTACCAAAGAATTTTCTCAAGTGGAAGTCACATACTATAATGACAACTTTGACACAATAGTGAAAATGAATTCAACACATCTATTCTAGTCCTTGTTTCCTCACATAAATTGGAGATCCATAAAATGGATGTTAAACCCACCTCCTTACATGGGAATTTGTAATAACACGCCCATGTGAAATAACCTCCTAGATAATTTTGGAATGACTCCAACCTTGTTTACGACCTTAAGGAATATCTCTTTAGTTTTAAAAAGCTCCATGAGCTTGGTATGCTAAAATAGATATTGGTATTCATCTCATTTCCCCCATAATCAAGTCATAGTATATTAATTTACAAGCAATTATTAAATGTACTTGAAATGGATTTTATTAATAATGTCAAAATATATTAGGTACATGAATGAGGATGTCAAGAATTTATAGAAGGAATAATTGATGAGGAAGGAATGGTAAAGAGTGTGAATATATTAAATACATGAATGTGAATGTCAAAAATTTATAGAACGGAAAATCAATGAGGAAAGAATGATAAAAAGGGGTAGTCCTAGGATTCATCAACTATGGTTAATGAGTGTCATTTATTGATGAAATCTAAAACATGTGATTTACTTCATCCACCACAAGGAAAGAAAGTGGTGAACTATCAACAAAACCAAATTGACATTTGAAGGCATTGTTCAAAGACATAAATCTTGTTTAAAAAAAAGCAACAAGGCATTGACTACATTGAAATATTTACGCCTATTGCAAAGATGAATTGCGTTAATTGATTCTTTCTTTTTTTGCTCATTTTTATTGAATTTATATTATACGTTTGCCAAAATTTATTTTCAACATAGTGATCCCACTAAAGGGATTATAATGGCCAACATGTTGGCTTTAAAAGGGATGGTAGTCTTTTCTATCAACTAAAGGCATCCTTGTATGGTTTGAAATAGGCCCCTTAGGGGCATGGTATGAGAAGATTGATCATTTACTCATCAATATTGGTTTAAAAAATTGTAAATCAAATCATAGTATTTATGAATTACATGTTAATGATGAAACATCAATTGTTGCATTGTATGTGGATGGATTGGTCATTATTGAAATCAATATTGATTTAATTTGGGGTTTGAAGAAATAGCTAGCAATTACATTTGGGGATGATTGAACTTTGGCCAATTTTTGGCATACTAGTCATATAAATGGATAATAGTATATTGATTTCACAACTGAAATATATGTTAAACATTTTACAAAAAAATATAGTGGAAGATTGCAAACCATGTACTACACCTTATCAATTGGGAATGAAGTTAACGAAAGAGTGTGATTGTCTGAAAGTTGATGCCACACATTATCTATAGATTGTTGGTGGTATTATTTTTTTAACTGAAAATTTACCTTAGAGTTACCTTTGTTGTTAGTGTGGTTTCTTAGTTTATGTAAGATGTATGAGAAAAATAGTATAAGGTTATATATAGTTTTGATTTTTATAACAAAGGAGTTCATCATGTTGGTATAAAGTATCATAGTAACAAAGTGAACCAAATGGTTTGTCAAATTGCCTTGTATTTTATTGGAGATGGAAATGATAGGACACATGGCTATGTGATTTCTCTTAGTCCTAGACCCATAGTTTGATCTTGTAAAAAAGTATAATGTGTTCTTAGTTTCAACCAAAAAAGCACAATATCATGGTCCATTGCATGTCAACACAATAGTAGTCTAGATTCAACACCTCATGTGAAAACTTGATTTACCAATCAAGATATTTACTATGCCACATTGTGATAATAAATTATGATAAAAGTTGAATAGAATCATATGCACACAATATGATGAATCATGTGAAGCTTCATGCTCATTATTTGAGATGGTACAAGAAATGTTGTGAATATTTTTTATTGTATAAAAAATAATCAAGTCATTGATATCTCATATGAAACCTTTTTCAAAGGCTAAGTTCATGACACTTCAAGTTATGCTTGGGATTCATGAAGCTGCAACTATGGGGGTTGTTTTGAAAGTAATTTAAAGAGTTTTAACACTAGAGAATTGCGTTAATGGGGAGGCACTAAAACAATAGGATAAGTAGGTTCACTACACCACTACATATTTTGGAGATAGTCAGGTGACAATTGGAAATTGACTAGGAGATTGAATTGAGTGGTCAACTAGGCATCTGATTAATCAAGCAGTTAAACTAAAGTAGTTGACTAGTGTGCGAAACAAGGTAGAGTTTAAGGATTTCATCATGTTCCCTCATCAATCTCTATGTACCTTGTCTCACTCACTTCAAGTGATTTAGTTACATCTTTGTGATATATAACATGACCTTAGAGGTTGATTTAAAGACAAAATTTGTGGTATATGTTGTATATGGAAATATTCATGTTTCTTATGATTTTACATATTGAGTTGTCTCACTTACAATTAAGTGTTGTACCA
This sequence comes from Pinus taeda, assembly GCA_000404065.3. NCBI lineage: Eukaryota > Viridiplantae > Streptophyta > Pinopsida > Pinales > Pinaceae > Pinus > Pinus taeda. Next base: position 49,512 of record APFE030945207.1, on the reverse strand, counting down.
ATGTATTTAGAAGCAAGTTCTTCTTTGAATACCTATCTCTTTGATCTGCCTAATTACTTAGTTCCCTAATAAAACTAGATACTTTTATTGTAAAATAATTTTGGAAAGTGATGTAGGGTAAGTAGAAAGTAGTCCATGGAAGGATACAATAAACGAGAAGAAAAAAAGAGAATGAATTTTTTTTATTGTCTTAGTAGAGCATTAATATGAATACTCTCTACCTTTAATATCCAATTTTGTTTTGTATGTAAGTTACCTCCCTTATTTCTATTAAACCCTACCCATGCATTCACATTTTGTTCCTATGCCCAATCTTAAGTGGGTACAATCCAAATTATGGTTTACGGGTAGTGTTTTAACTCTATATTAGTCCATTCCACCTTGTATTCCTTGTTGGAAACCATTTCTCTATTGTGTTTCCAAGAGCTGATAGCAATATGAAAAGAAAAATTAATTGGGTATGTGGCCTTGAAGGCATTTCATTTGCCTAACTATGAATCAAGTCTTCACCTTCTAATTCAACTCTTATGGCCCACTAAATTCACATATATGTAATAAGACAATGGGTACATGTTGTTGTGGAATCATATCTATTGTTACTGTATGTTTCTAAATTTTAGGTTTCCAAAGACTCATTATTCCTTCCATATGATTGCTGAATTTTAGACTTCCAATGAATTGTGTGATCCCAAATTGAAAATATTTTTATGTGTTTCAACCCATATGTAGCATCTATTAAGCATGCCATGCAAATACGTTGTTGTAAAAAACCTACATTTATTACCCTTGCCATATTTTCCTACAACTTACATTGGAAGCCTCTATTTAATACCTAGTATAACAACACATTTAATCTCTTTGTTCTTGAAGGTTCATTTTGGTATTGTTATATGGAGTACTGAGCATGCTCATTTTCTCCCTATGCCTCTGAATTCACTATTGGTTTTGGGACATATTATTTCCATTCCTCCTTTGCAAGCACTATGGATTGTGGCACATGGATTTCTTCCTGCAAAAATATGCCACATAATTGTCTTTATTTACATAGAATGAGAATACATATAAGTACCAACAACTAGTAGTGTTATGGCCTTTCTTCCCACATAAATGAAAAATAGGGGACGCATTACTTGATTCATATCCATGGTTCTTATTCTTCTTCTTCCAGTAGATCTTCTTGATTCTTCTTCCAAGTGTAGGTGTAGGTTTTGTCTTTGAATTCTTATCATCACTGTTATCACCCTAAAATCTTTGTCTCTAAGCCTTGGAAAGTTTCCTTGTTTCTAGTCATAGTCTTATAAGTTTTGATTCATCTCATCACAATTAGTGTCATTCTCATTTACAAACCCTTCTTCTAGTCATGGTGTTAAAGGGTCTCTAGGTCATTTCATGCTTTAAGGGTTAGGTCATAAGGTTAGAAGTCTTTTAAGGTCATATCTCTTTTCCAAATAAGGTTTGACAGCCTCATTCCATGTCCTAGAAACCTCACCAGGTGTTTAGAAGTCATATCTCACATAATTTTGGATAAATTTTGAAACTAGCTACGAAATCACTGAACTAGGAGTTTTCATAGCATGCTACGAAATCCCTGAAAAGGCATGTTTCAGCATAAAAAACTTTGTTTTCTGTGTTTACTAGTCAACTTCCAAAAGGGGTCCTGAGCAGCTGAGAACTCAATTTTGAAAACTGAAAGAGGATTTTCTTCCTAGCATACCAAAATACAAAAACCTCTTTTAGTTTCCTCAAATTAGTTCTGAGGTGGGAGGAATTTATGGTTAAACTTGCACTATGAAACTGTTGAAAGTCAAGCTTTGTCTTCTGGTTTTAGTAGTCTTTTTCAAGATCAGTTTCTGGTCACAAGAAAAAGTATTTTGTAATTATGAAGGAGGTTTCTCTTCATCAACTCTCTAGATATAATAACCTATCTCACTTTCTTCATAAGTGTTTTCAGTTAAGAGATACTAAGCTTTCATTGAGACCCTAATTTCAGAAAATGTTTTTTCCTGTTTGACACGTGTTTTTCAAGGACAGATTCTGGACAGCTGGAGGCGTGTTTTAAAAACCCAGGAGAGGTTTTTGTTCTAGAAAACATGGGCTACAAAATAATCCTTCATTTTCGTAAAATGTGTCAGGGATGAGGAGATAAAGGCTTCGTCCCACTTGCCAATTTTCAAGGATCTAAACCTAAAAACAAGGAAACATGTTCCCTAATTTCTAGGGTTTGCCATCAGCAGTCAGGTGACCACGTGGTAGGCTTCATCAAATTCGGCTTCATGAGGTTGCAGCTGTCAAAGAATGCATTCAATGTTTAGTCAAGGTGGTTTAGTCATAATAAGGAGTTACACTCCTAGTTGTATTAGGTCTTTAGGACTGCTAGTTAGCTGTCATTTGCATTTAATAGTTAGTTTTAAGTATCAATAGGTGTCATAGTAAGATGAAATCGAATTTCCCTCATTCTGGAGGAGGAATCTAATTCACGTAATGAACTCTATATATTGGAGAAGATGTAATGCACAAAAGGTTGGAGATTTTTGGCCCAGCTGCTGCTTTATGTGAAGGAATACAATCAATAATGTAGAAAGGTTTTCTTGAACAAAACTGAGTTTGATAGAGTTCTATCCTTTCTTGATGTATGTGTTATTTTAATTACTTGTAGTAGATCTTATTTTTAATACTCAAAATTCATAATCTAATGCTTTGACTTCCTTTAACAATAAGATGACTATGTTTTATATTTGAACCACCAACACTAGATCAGATTGCTATTATTCAAAATTCACTACCATGTGCTTTGATTTCTTTTAGTAATGGAGTAATTGTGTTGAGAAGTAGATCTCATTGCTATTACTCAGAACTCATAACCTTATGCTCTGACTTCCTTTAGTAATGATATGACTGTGTTTTTCAGAATCTTGTGAGTAAACAACCTTTGAACCATCAGCAGTAGATTTCATTACTATTACTCAGAATTCATAATCCTATGCTTTGACTTCCTTTAGTAATGAAATGACTCTTTTGACCTATGTTATTGAGTGAGTTGTCTTTGTTTAAGAACCTTATTTGTCTCAGCTTTCATGTCAAGAAACCTTGCCACTAAATTTACTGACTTGTTGACTCCATAGCCCGATGGTAGCAAGCCTTCATCTTTTCAACCTACAAACATACAAAACCAAGATAGAGTTAGCCATCTATATTATCATTAATCAATATCATTAACCCTTGAGAGATCCCTCTTAGGCTGAGGAGGCTAAACCTCAACCAAAAGCTTGGTTTGCAATATTTACACCGAGATAGTCTGATCAGCAGCCTATCAGGGACCTATTTTGGTGATAACAATCACCACCCTTCCACAATATACCAAATGAAGGCTAAGGTGGTAGTGGGATTCCATCTTCATGTATTGTTTCTTTTCTTTCTGGTTAGCAAACTTGGCCATGTCCTTTTCCTTCACAAGAATTATCATGGATTCCATGGTCTTTTACTATTTTCCATCAAATATAATGCCTTCATGTTTGACCCTCTATCCAAATGAAATAGGGTTTAAGATGCTTTGTCTTATCTTTCTTAAACCCTGTCTATCATAGCCCATTTACCTTAACGATTTTGATCCAATGCCACTAGTATGCTTTTCAAAATCACCAAGCTAATTTTAAGAAATTTCTATGCAATGCGCACTTTCCATAGTTGTATAAGTCATGGTGTTGACTTTGATGGTGTAAATGGAAGGTGGCTTTCCTTTTTAAGCTTTTGGAAAACTACTTGGAGCCTTGCCAATAATTCCTTCTTTTCCAACTCTTGTTGTAGTTGATTCAACATCTGATTGCACTTATCCTCTTTCCATTTGGCCAAATGGATCACCTTCTCTCCCAAGTGTTCGATTTTAACTCTACTCTTGTCATATTCTACCATAATTGTAGTGAGGGAGTCTTCACATTCAATACATTATTTTTTTAGCATTGATAGCAGTCTTGTCTAACTCTCAAAGTTCTTCTCCATATCTCTCATATTATGTTTAAACATCTATACCTATTCCTTTAAGTTCTTGTTCTATTCTTGAATTGTATCATCAATGGCCTATAGGTCTTCCAACTTCTCTCTGTTTTCTTTACACGTGTTATGTCTACAAGTTTCTAGCAGTTATGTGAATGCTAATGATTCAATTGTTATGTACCATATGATACCTAATCAAGGGGCTTATACTCCACTCCCTTCAGCAACATGGATGCTCGATGGAAATTAAAATATTATCTCTATTTATATATCTTATACAGGTATATTTGTTCTTAGAATGGCTATGAGGCATGTGTTCTTAACATAGACTAGTTCAAAAATATTCTATTGCTACATGTATGTTTGAATGAGTGCCCAATAAGAGTTGATCCACTATGTTCATTCAAAACTCATCTCCAATAATACAATAGGATTCTAATGGAAAACATGAAATTTGTTCCTAGCCCAAAGAATTCGAGTTTTCAATGTTTCCCCTACATTGATTCTTAGACCATATTTGATGTTCTCTTAGTAACCTATTATCTTCCTAAGCAAAACTAGTGACAATTATTAATGAACCTAAGTTATGAAACTAGCTCATAAAGAGATAGGAAAGATAGTTGAATGCCTTAGAATTTAGCCTCTTCGAGGGGGCAACCTCCTTCACATTACATAAATGAATAATTCTTGGATGATTCAAATGACAAAACCTCCTTTCTATATGTAGGAGTCTAAGGGGTCACAATATAACCAAGCCGACCTAACAATAATAATATAAAGGAACAAAAATAACAATAGAGAGATTTTATGGGGCACAGTAATAACAATATGGGGACAATAGGGGCACAACAATATTAATAAGGGATACAACTACAATATTAATGGGGCAATCACTACTATTATAGGGACCTAACATGCCCCTCTCCTTCAAAAAAAGTGTTGTCCTCAACGCTTGAGTAGTTCTGGATGCTTCTGTATAAAATTCTCATCCTTCCATGTGGAATATTCAGTGGATAAGTTCTTCCACTTGATGAGATACTCTGAAATGGATCAATTTCGTAGTTGTCGAGTTCTTGTTTCTATGACTGCTTCTGGTCCCAATCTAATTTTTCCTTCCTCGTCAAGTTCTGGAAATATTGTTTGAATTGGGAGCTTGTCGCCTATAACCTTCTTTAAACATGAAACATGGAAAACTAGGTGCACTCGAGAAGATGCAAGAAGCTCCAATTTGTATGCCATAGTACCAATCTTTTGCAACACCTTGTATGGACCATAATACTTTGGTGATAATTTATTATCCTTCTTAGCTTGCTTGAGGGACATTTGCTTATATGGTTGTAGTCGTAGGGATACCCAATCACCTACGTCAAAACTTCTTTCGCTACGATGTTGATCTGCCTGTTGTTTCATTCTATTATGTGCCAACACGAGGTTATCCTTTAAGAGTTGGAGGACTTATTGTTGATGTTCGATGTGATGTTCCACTGCTTGAACCTTAGAATTTTCTCTTAAATATGATGTGATGAATGGTGGTTCATACCCATTAAGTGCCATGAATGGGGTCATTTTTGTTGCTGTATGGAAGGAAGTGTTATACCACCATTCAGCCAGAGGCAACCATTTGACCCATTGTGTCTGTTTATCAGATACAAAGCAACGAAGATATCGTTCCACACATTTGTTTACTATCTCAGTTTGCCCATCAGCTTGAGGATGATAAGATGAGCTATGAGCTAACTGAGTACCAAGACAAGAAAATAATTCTGTCCAAAAGTTTCCAGTGAAAATGGGATCTCTGTCACTTTCAATAATCTTTGGGCTTCCATGTAGCTTTTGAGTTGTTTCCATAAATGCAGTAGAAATTGTACTGGCTTTAAATGGATGCGATAATGCACAAAAGTGTGCATACTTGGTAAGTCTATCAACTACCACCATGATGACACTCTTTCCCTCAGACTTGGGTAAACCTGTGATTAAATCCATTGAAACCTCCTCCCAACGTTGGCTTGGAATGGATAAAGGTTGTAATAGACCTGGTGTCTTAATTGTTTCAACTTTATTTTGTTGGCAAACCAAACATTCCGCCACAAATTTTGAATATC
>APFE030945207.1:1142-40728 GCA_000404065.3 Pinus taeda | reverse complement strand
TGAGATCGAAAAATTGCTCCATCTTTAATATCCATGTTGCGGGATCCTTGCCATCAAACTTCCTCATATCGATTTTTGAAATATGGTGGGTCTTTGATCCAACATTAGAGTCTATGGAATCATGATTAACATTTCTTTTGTTCTCATCACGAGTTTCCTTTACTACCCTTTCACCATTAGTGACCATTTCTTTTAGCAACTTATTCAATTTTATCTTCAATTCTTCCATCTTATCATCCATGCCATCCATTTTAGCATCCATGCCATTCATCTTAGCTTCCATGCCTTTCTTTAAACCATCCATCTTAGCTTCTACACCTTTTTGTGCAAGTGACACCTGTTGCACTTGGTCTCGTAATTTTGATATATCATGTTGCATTTCTTCCTCTTCTTCATGAGTCATGCTAGAGCTTTTAGGTTGCTTACTAGGTGTTTGAATTTTCTTTCCTTGGGGCATCAATTACCGATAATAATTCTTTACTATGCCCTTTGAATTCCTTCAAACTAATTTTTCAAACCAAGCTTATGCAAAAATTAAAAAAAAAAACTACACACCTTTTTTCACTCTGTAGGAGCTAGATATTGAATCTGATGTATCTCTGTAATTTTGGATCATCCAGTTCTGAAATTGCGAGCTATAGTAGCCCACTGCATCCTCTTTCCAATGCCACCATTCTGATCCAACTTGGATTCTCCAAGGAAGAGTTATGCACAATCTCCCAAGATGACCTGATTATAGACCTTTCCAGAAGAGCAAACTTGCATGAAGTGCCACGTGTCATTGTTTCGACCTTTGGCTCTGAAAAATATATACAAGAAACTAAAGTCTATCCTCTTTTTGTACCTTCTTACAAAATTTCAATCTGATGCTCAAAGAGAAATTTATGACGATTTTCCCCAGGTCACATATCTGGAATGTAATTCAGGAGTCTACAAAAAGACCAAATTCCTCAGATCATATCTCCGCAAATATAGCGCGAAAAGCTCTGAAATTTAGATCCAAGCTTTAGTCCAATTTCGTCTCAAATGGATTTTTTTTCGCTTCTGAAACGTCGCAGAAAAAAAATTATAGCGAAAATGCCACGATGACCTATTTGGAGCAACAAAACCCTAGAATCCAAAGCTCTGAAACCAAATGTTATGAAACCAACTCACAAAAAGATAGAAAAGATAGTTGAACGCCTTAGAATTCAACCTCTTTGAGGGGGCAACCTCATTTACATTACACAAGTGAATAATTCTTGGATGATTCAAATGACAAAACCTCCTTTCTATATATAGGAGTCTAAGGGGTCACAATATAACCAGGCCGACCTAACAATAATAATATAAAGACACAAAAATAACAATAGAGAGATTCTATGGGGCACAGTAATAAAAATATGGGGACAATAGGGGCACAACAATATTAATAAGGGATACAACTACAATATTAATGGGGGCATCACTACTATTATAGGGACCTAACAACCTACAATCTTTATGCTTGTTAGAATTCTATTTTTTTATTTTATATAATGTAATGTTAGAATCAATAATCAATTATGGGGACCAAATTATATTTCTTGTTATTAAAATACATTAGTTCATGTGCTTGAGGATTGAGACTAGAGTTGACATATACAAAAGAAAAACAACGCCACCACAGAGTATAATTCACTACATATTCTTATGCCAATACTCTATAAAACATATAGCTTCAATGAAAATCCATTTTTTTCTTCTCAAGATGCTTTTAAATGGAAAATATTAATAGATCAAGCAAAGTCACAAAATCAATAAATTCCAATCACATTCCCTTAAATAAGTTAAAGGCCCAATCAACCAATATCTCCTCTTGGGAGGCTCTGAAGGGGAGAAAGGCCGCAGGCGTTAGGGCATGGTCGCGAGAGCAAAGCTTGCGGCCGAAAGGGCCGAGGGCCTAAGGCTAGATGGCAAGGTTTGGAGCAAAAAGGGAAGTGGTCAAAGGCAAAAGAGGCCTGTGGGCGATGCGGCTAGCGATCCAAGGCACCAGGAAAAGACTCCTGTCAGAATTGGAAGGCCGGGACGGCACGAGGACGGACAGAGGGTGTAGATTGGAAACAGTTGGAGACATCGCGACCCAGGCTTTAGGAAACCACCTGGTTTGGTAAGCTGGGTGACATAGCTGTCGCGACCTCCGCCTAATCCGAGGCATTACCTTGTATCTGAAACCAAAGCAGACTGTGCTGGTGCTTAAGCGGTTAATCAGACAGATTAAACATGGTAAACTCTTGTGAAACGATCGAGCTGAACCCTGAATTGGAAGATATCCTATCGGTTTGGGGTAAGGACTTAACGGCGTAAAACTTAGAACATTTCTTCAGAGCAAGCAGTTTACACAGGACATGGAAGGAGAACCGAGACCTGAATGAATCGTGGAAAAATATTACCTCGCTCGATGGCTCAAAAGGAAGGTTGCGGCTGGTAACACGGAGAATCGAGGAGGACCATGCCTATCTCAACCACCAAGAACAAAGATCACTGAAGGAGGAGCTCCCTCAAACCGAAGATTTCAGATTATCTCAAGTAAGTAAGTCATCAGCCCTAGCTCAAACCCAGTATCATTCTGGAGGTCTGGAAGATGTAGTTTATGGCCAAGGCACTAAAAATTGGTTCTGGCAAAGCACGATTGACAGGCTTAAAGTGGATCTTGGGCCGGATAAGGAAGGTAGAATGCAGGCCGTGATGAGATCTACCCTAGCAAGGGGTGGGGCAAACCCTAGAACAACTTTGGAGATAGAGGGTCGCAAAGTGGAAGAGGGTCGTAGAAAGGATGGATCGAGAAGCATTGCAGTAAGGCAGTCAGAGGAGGAAGGGTTAAAGGAAGGAGCAGCCGAAGGAGCAAGACTCGAGAAGGTATTGGGGGCCAATGAGGCTGTGATCTTCCCAGGATCTGAGCTTGTAGGAAAGAAGGATTTCGCGCAGCAAACGGAAGAGACTGAGGGGGTGGTTGAGGGAAAAGGAAGAGAAGGGACCCATGGCGACAAGAAAACTGGAGAAAAGAGAAAGAAACAAAAACTAATTAAGAAAAGCACAAAAGCAAATCTGGTCCTTGGAGTAGACGTCCAAATTGAGGAAGCAACGGAGGTGGCAGAAAACACTTTGGTTGGACGAGCTAGAGGAAAGAATTTTTCGACACAATTCATCCAGAATTGGGCAGATCAGCAATGGCAGGTGGATTCAGGGAATTCCTTCAAAGTTTCGGTGCTAGCAAAAGGATGGTTCATGATCCAATTTGACAAGAAGGATATGGTGGATTGGGTACTGGCGAGAAATTGGGCTTTTGGGAAACGGCCCGTTCTATTTAGATGATGGACTCCTCTGTTCGACACTCAGCAAGAGAAGGTAGATTCATTCCCAGTTTGGGTGTGTGCTCCTGGGTTGCCGCCCTTTCTATGGGTAGAATCAATCTTCAAGTCTATAGGCAATACGATTGGCTCCTACTTGGAAGCAGACATGTCTTTCGTAGAAACAAGAAATAAAGCAATGGCTCAGATACTGGTAAACCTCAATCCTAGGAAAGGCCTTCCGGGAAACATAAAAATCCACTATAAATACCTCGTCTTTGATCAACTGTTGGACTGTGAACACCTGCCCTTCAGGTGCCATAATTGCCATGAGTATGGCCATTTGGCAAGGGACTGCCCCTCGGGTTTTCGGCGCAAAAGGAAACAGAGGAAAGATGAAGAAGAAATGCGAATAAAAGGAGATGAGATGACCCCCAGGACAGAAGCAACTCAAGTAGAGGATGCCATGGAGGTGGAAAGGATCGAGGAACAGAGGGCTTCGGAGCAGGTACATAACATGAGTCAGGGAGCTGAAGAAGACCCCCCTATAGATTCGAGCAAGGGTGATCCGGAAGAATCAAGAGAAGTTCATGAAGGTTCGATGGGTATGCATCTGGACTTTTATTCTCCTTCTTTACATTCTCCAAACGAAGTAAAAGAGGCATGCTTTATTTCTAATCTACATAATCATGCATTTATAGAACAAGAGGGGGTTGAAATCATTACTGCATCTATCCCCAAAATCAATCTGAACTGTGAAGGGACTTCAAAAGCTATCAGTAAAAACGATTTTGAAATCCCTGTTCCCAAACCTGAATGTCACTACAACCTGCGCTCCCTTGACAAAAGACCGGTGACCGGAGAACCTATCGGAGGCATAGGTATGGAGGTTCCTCAGTCCTCTAGGAAGAATTCAAGGGGGTGGAAGTCCTTTCTATCGAAAGCTCAAGTAAAAGCAAAATATGATGTGGAGGAAGGTAAACAACTGTCAATTCCCGGGGTGCTTAGAGCGGCGAACCCTGTGAGGAGATACCAAAATGATTTGTCTCTCATGGAATTGTAGGGATTTAGCCAGTAAACCCAAAAAACTGGCTTTGAAGGAGTTGGTGCAGCGATACAACCCTGATCTTCTCATGCTACAGGAAACTCTAGGATTGAGTTCAGAAGTAGTGACATCTTTATGCTCTTTATTCTCGAGCTGGAAGTTTCAAGCACTGGACTCAAATGGTCACTCAGAAGGTGTGGTTGTAGGATTCAGAGAAGGAACATTGAAGCTGTTAAACACATGGGGTATGTATCACGGCTTGGGGATGGAAGTTTTGTCCCCTGAATTCGACGACCCTTTGTCTATATTAAATATATACGGGCCATGCCAGGAGAGGGTCTCGTTTTGGAACAGCCTCCTGGCTAAATCTGTGATGAGGGATCAAAATCTGGTAGTAGGAGATATAAACTTCTCCATTGGAAACGCAGAAGCATGGGGCCCCTCAGCCAGAGAAGACCCCTTATTAAATTTCTTTGAAAATGCCCTCACCTCGCATAAATTGATTGACGCAAATATGTCAAAGTTAAAGCCTACTTGGAGAAACCGTAGAACAGGCGAAGCCCGAGTCGCTAAAAGACTAGACAGATTTATTTTATGTGAGGATCTTGCTTCCAGAATACTGATGTTCCGACAGTGGATAGGAGAGGGAGGAAATTCAAATCATTTCCCTATACTGCTTGAACTATCCAAGCCCCCCTTTAAACCAGCAGCACCTTTTAAATTCAATGCTGCTTGGATGCAGGAGGAATCATTCAGACAGCTCTTCAATGAAAATTGGCAACATCCAAGCAGGGACGTAATGGAAGATAAGAGTTTCCTTTTCATGGAAAATCAGAAAAGGATGAAGAAGGTCACAATGGACTGGGCTAAAAAAAGGAAGCAAAAACAAAACGAAGCCTTAATCAATATCGACATGGAGCTTGGGGAACTAGAAAAACTTGACTCAAATGGATATGAATCTCAGGAAGCGAAGGACAGGATTCTAATGTTAGAAAAGTAGAGAAACCAAATTCTTTTGGACAGAGAAGAAGAATGGAGGTTGAAAAGCAAGGCGATATGGCTGTTGGCTGGAGATGAAAATACAAAAAAAAATCACAATTATGCGAAAGGCAGGAGGATAATGAATACTATCTGGAAACTAAAAGATGAAGAAGGAAGAGAGGCAAATACCTTTGAATCACTCTCAAACATGGGGAGGAACCACTTTCAAAATCTTTTTTCTGAGCAAAGAGAGCCTACATTAGCAAAGGTTATTAGAACAGCCCAAAGTTTTCCTCGTTATGTGGAGGAAGAAGCGGAAGGCTTACTGGGGGAAGTCATTTCTGAAGAAGTGGAGAATGTAATAAAATCTATGGCAAAGGATAAAAGTCATAGGCCTGATAGGTGGCCTATAGAATTTTTTTCAGCAGTTTTTTGATCAGATTGGATCAGAACTAACTGATGTGGTTGAGGAGTCCAGAAGGAAAGGTATGATATATGTGCCTTTTAACTCAACATTTATAGCCCTTATTCCTAAAAAAGAAGTCCCTGAGTCTTTTGAATATTTCAGACCCATTTCACTATGCAGCAATGTTTATAAAATCATAGCTAAAACGATAGCTGCTCGCTTAAAACCAATTCTGTCCAGATGCATCTCAAGCGAACAGTTTGGATTTCTGGATGGGTGCCAAATACACGAAGCTATAGGAGTAGCCCAAGAGACTATTCATAGTGTGAAACTAATGAAAAAGAAAGGAGCAGTGGTGAAAATTGATCTGTCAAAAGCATATGACAGAATCAGTTGGACCTATATCCGAATGTTGTTAACTCATCTGGGGTTCAAAATCAATTTTATCAACTGGGTTATGGGATGTATCACCAGTGTCAGTTTTACGGTGCTTATAAACGGGGCAGCCTCTCCATTCTTCAAAGGGCAAAGGGGCCTAAGGCAAGGCTGCCCATCGTCCCCTTTACTATTTTTACTGGTTGTAGAAGGGTTGAGTCAGCTAATGTTAAAAGCCAAAATGGAAGGAACAATTAAAGGCCTGGAGGTGGCTGTCAACCTTTTTATTACACATCTCCTATTTGTAGACGATATATTACTCTTTAGTAAAGGAAGCCTGATAGAATTTAAAAAGATAAAGGAGATCCTTGAGCTATTCATGAAAGCAATTAGGATGCAAGTCAATTACAGGAAATCACAGCTCATAATGGAAGGCCTAAATAGGCAAGAGATAAGCCAAATTACTAGTGTTCTTCCTTTAGAGGTAACTAAGTTTGGGGACCCCTTCAAATATCCGGGGTTCTGGCTGAAACCAGATAACTATAAAAAACAAGACTGGAATTGGTTAGTAGCAAAGGTTGAAGCCACGATTTTACACTGGAGCTTTAGATGGCTCTCCAGAGCAGGAAGGCTAACTTTAATTAAATCAGTCTTCCTAGCTATTCCTGTATACTGGGTCGCGCTGACATGGGTTCCCAAAGGAATCCTGGAAAAAATAAGAAGAATATGCAGCAAATTTCTATGGGCAGGATCAAAGGAGGAGTTTGTGCTCCCCTGGATTGCCTAGGAAAAGGTGGCAAGACCAAAAGAATGGGGAGGATGGGGAATTAAAGATATTATTGCCTTTAGATCCTCTTTGGCAGCAAAATCAAGGTGGAGAATCATCAAATTGGAAAACCTTTGGACAAAAGTGGTAAAGCGGAAATACATTGATCTCGATCCTCTTGAAGAATGGATTAGAAACCCTGAAAAGAAAGGAGGGAATGTGTTGATTATATGGAAAGCGACTATCGATGCCTTCAAACTTATTGAACAAGGTTTGTCCTGGCATATTGGAAATGGTGAAAACATCCGCATTGGAAGGGACCCTTGGGTGGGTTGTAACAAGAATTATGCTATCCCCTCTGGCCTGATTAGACACCTTGCCTCCAAAGGAATTTTGTATTTAAATCAGGTGGAGAAAATAGGATTCTCAACCATATGGGGACAAGCTTGGAAGTCAGGAGAGGAATTGGATCTTCACCCCCGTTGGTGGAATGATTAGGAGGTCTACTTACAAGAACTTTCCGGATCAAATGTAAGGCTCAAGGACAAACCAGATCAGCTGGTATGGCCTTATCCTGACTCTGGTAGCTATTCCCCAAAATTTGGATATAAGTTCCTCATGACCAAAAAAGGTTGGGAAGACCCAGATTGGTGGGTGAAATCGATATGGAAGCTAAAGTGCCCTGCTAAAGCAAAATTGTTCTTCTGGTGTATCTTGAAAGGGAAAGTCCCCACATGGGACATTCTGCAAGCCAGATTTAAACAAGGGCTAGGAAGATGTCCATTATGCAAAAATGATTCAGAGACTATGGCACACTTGTTCATTGGCTATCCTATAGTCAAAAAAGTATGGTTGGAGGTGGGTAAGTATATTCAACTGCAAATATCCTGGGAAGGGGACAAAATAGCCGAAGTTTGGCACAAGTGGTGGCACCAAAACTCAGTCCGGAAGTTAAGGAATCTGCCTCCCATTATATGTTGGGGCATTTGGATTGCAAGGAATAGAAGTATTTTCCAGGATAAGGAAACTTCTGTAAAATCAATTGTTATTCAGTGTTTATCTATCTACACAAATATCCCAGATTCAGAGGAAGAAAAGCCGCCCCGAAAGGTTGAAGAAGAACAAGTAAAGGATGAAGTGCCTTGGACTTACTTTGACGGAGCCTCCCAAAATAATAAAGCCAGAGCAGGCATAATTATCCACTTAAGCAAAAGACACTCCCTAAAAGCTTCCATAGGTTTGGGAAGTGGCTCCAACAACTATGCAGAACTATCTGCTCTCAAGCTTCTTCTATGCTGGCTGATACACAGAAATACCCTCACAGTTCAGATTTTTGGGGATTCACTAAATGTCATCAAATGGATAAATGGTCAAAGCAGATGTCATAATTATATTTTGCATCCTCTTTTAGAAGAAATACAGCACCTGAAATTATCTTTTAATTTTTTTTTCCATTCAACATATATACAGGGAACGAAATGACTCGGCAGACAAGCTTTCTAAAGACGGTCTTCAACAAGTTCTGGGCAGCTGGAGAATAGTGGAAGAAATCAATGGTGAATACCATTTCTCAGACCAGCCTCCTTATGCTCGAAATGCATAATCATGGCACATGGCTGATCTGACATCACTGTTTTTGTTTTTTGGAACATAGATGAAATCTGAAACATGTTTCATGTATTTTGTGTGGTTTTTTTGTGAAATATTTTTCGCCTAGAGCTGTTTTTCTTGATAGAGGAAGCCCCGGAAAAGAAGCAAGATGTAGACTCTAGTTATAAAACACAAGGAACCATGGAAACATTTTTGAAAATATGGAGAAAGGGAGCTGTTATCTCCTCTTTTGAAGAGGCCAAGCTCAGTTTCTGAACAATTTTTTGCAGGCTTACATAAGTATTACATCAAACGAAAGCTGTAGAATGTATATGTAACTTTTTATAGTAATAAAAAGTTTGTTTTTTTTCTCGGACCCAAAAAAAAAGAAGCCAATATCTCCTCTTTTGTATTTTCCTTCAATTAATGCTAGTTGAAACTCCTCCTTGTTATGACATTGTCATTAATGATAGGGTTATTGATATTTTAAAAAGGCTCGTGCAATGCTTCAACCTCACTCACACTAAGTTTTGTTCCTCTACTTTATCACAACAACCAAAAGCACCTAAATTATAGCACTCTAGCAATGGTCAATCCACTAGAAATATATAATATATCACTCCAATAATAAAAGTCAATACAACAACCATTTAATAAAATTCTCTAGCAAGTACGGAGATCATAAACACTTTTGTTTAATTTATTTTTATTTTAAGGAATTGATAGCATGAGCTTTATAGCCATAGTAACATACATGTCGTTTGTTTCATGGTTACTTTGCTATAGGTTCAACATTCAAGAATATAATTAGAAAGTAGATGATGAGACAAGGTAATAGCAAGGCATTAAGCATGGAACTAAGTATTTATTAGACATCCAAAAATGATCTAATCAGAGGGAAACAATGCCATGAAGTGTTATAGTTTGGATTGTCATTGCAATCAATGGAAAACCTAATGATTCCAAGGGAATGTAATGCATACAACCTTAAACCATGTTTAATTATCTGAAGGTGGTCTATCTATATTCCTTAACCAGATTTGGAGAATCGTGGATTAAACCACCATCTATCATAAAACTTCCAAAAGTGAATGTGCCAAAAACCATCCAAAACTTCTGGGGGGGCGCGCCACACATCCCCCTTTTGAACCCCCCCCTCCCCCCTCACCGCTCAACACATGCAAGTAGCACAAGGGGCTAGTCATGCAAAGAATATAACACATACCAACACCATTGATCTCTAGTTTTGTAAATGCATTCCATGGTGGTAGTAATAGGGTTGTTATACTCTTTAATACACAAGGAAAACCAATGATGCAATAAATCCACAAGAAGATGTTTCCACACTTTTTGCAAAAAATCGAACTAGGATTGTCAAATCTTTTTACAATTCGACAATTTTGCTTAACACTTAGAAGTTCATACAATCTTGTATTATTAGCCATTATAACCACAAGAATAGAGAATTATAAAATTATATTACAATCCAAAACAAGGGATAAGTCTTCCCATAAGCATGTTTTATTACAAAGAATTTTTAAAAGGGAAGACAATATTATAAACCTTAATATATATGTATAAAGAAAAATGCCAATAAATAATAATAAGTTATATATATGAAATTCCCTTCCCCTTTAGAAATGCTTTGTCCTCCAAGCATGTTTATGAGAATACTTATCTATTGTTTTAACTTGGAATGCGATATCATGGTTCTCTACTATTGTAGTTGTAATACCTAATGATAGAAGATGGTATGAAGGCTTAAGTGCTAAGTAGAGTTGTCAAATTATAAAAGGATTTGACCATTCTAATCCAATTTTATACAAAAATGTGCGAAAACGTCTTCTCTAACTTAGAAAATGATAATATTCCACATGAGCTTCTCTTTGGTATAACAAGATACTTGCTTAATTTCTCATATATACTTATTTGGTTAGCTTGTTGAATGGTACACTAAATTTTATAATTTGGATGACGATAAGGTATCCTAGTATCTTGCATCTTATTTTTGGAAACCTCATCTTTTGATACTTGTAATTATATGTTATTTGATAAGATTTTGTTTCAATATATATTGACTCCTTTTTCCATAATCTAATTGTTTTTTTTTTCCACTGGAAAAATCAGTAATTTTCATTAAATTTAGAAAATTACATATAGTAGATGCCATTGGCATTGCTGTATGTGCATACAAAAACCGCCTCACAAGGTGCTAATCAGGAGCTAAAAATCAATCAAATAGTCTATCTAGGCTTTTCTACCCTTCTTTTTTTCCACTTTCCGCCAACCTTCATTGTTTGGCGGAGCTGTTACAATAATCATTTGTACTTCATTTGTGGCAGCCATGAAGTCCTTTTCAGAATCTGTGCTTGATGGTGAGTATGCTCGTTTGCTGCCTCCAACTTCCTGCCCGGGGTTCTCATATTGCTGTTGTGGGTAACTTGCATTTGTATCTATTTCTCCTTCAATAAGATTTCCATTATTCTGTAGGTGGTGTGGATAATTTTCTTTGCTGATTTCTGGATTATTCCTTCCGTCCTCATCTTCTTGTAGAATGCTGGTGGTTTCTACATTCTTTTCCTCTTCTATATCCTCTGCGCTTGTGGCTGTAAATTGCCATCCTTTCTGCTTTGGTGGTTGTCTCCTTCTCCTATCTTTTTTGTTTTGTGGGCATGCACTCTGAAGATGACCTGTTTGTCGACATATGCGGCAGCGGAAGGCGGTGTTTTCATAATCCAGAGGTTGTGCCCATTGTTTCCCATTATGGATTAGTAGAATGTGCTCTGGTAGGCCTTGACTGAGGTCTACCTCCACACATATCCTGGCAAATGTATAAAAGATCCCAGGGTATTGCCTATTCCTTCCAGAACTTTGTAGTGCCAAAAGTGTATAGGTAGGTTAAACAATTTTACCCAGACTGGCATTTTGGTGACCACCATGCTGTTTGGGTCGAAATCCGGGGACCAAGATTTCAAGAAAAGGCCAGCGTTTCCCCAAAACCATGGACCCTCGTTCAAGGCATATTCTTTGTCCTTTATGGTGTCGAATTTGACAATAAAGAATCCCTTTGAACAGAGGTGAATATCACAGTTTTCTGTCCATATGGAGTAGATCCATTGACGAAGGGCTTCCTGTTTGGGCCAAAATCCATTGAACCTGCATATCACTGCTTTAGTTGTATAATCAACTTGTATTTCATTTACCTCTGGGATGGAGATTGTTAATGCAGGGTTCTGTGTTGTCTACTCAACAATGTATGCCCCTGGTGCTGTAGCTTGCTGTTCTGGTTTCTTTTGTGGTTCCATCTTCCCTTTCACTGCATCTTTGAAGTAAGCGGGTCCTTTTGAACTTGAGCCAGGGCAGCCTCCGCGCAATCTTGTGCTGAGATAGATGGTAGAGTCCTTTGCTATACCGTATTCCATTAGCTTGTACCCCTCCTGAATTACCTTCCCTGCGTAGAGGAGGAGCTGTTTGCATGGTGGGATTCCAGTCTTTTCATGAATCCTCTGTTTGAGGATTTTTGTTGCCTCCCAATTCCCTATTTCTATGCATATTGTGTTCCCTCTTATAGATCTAATAAAGAGAGAGCTTTTTTTATCTTCAATCGTCTTTTCCAGGGAGTGTGTTTCCAGATCTGACCTGTATAGGGGTAGATCTGCTCTACATAGATCTAGATCTGAAAGCCCATGCCCCAATCTGTGCCCAGAACTATTGTTCAAAGGATATGGTGCCCCATCAGGTCTCAACGGCGATTGTTCGAAGGGTCCATGACCCGATCTGTGCACCGCGCTGTTGGTCGATGAATATGCTTCCTGATCTGGGCTCATCTGTAGTTGTTTGGTCATATGGACGACCCGATCTGCGCTGTTGTTCAAGTCAGAGTTTCGACCAGTAGCGAAACCATCTGCCACACCCTCATCCGATCCGACGCAGTGTTGAGCTATGTGTTTAGCGGCAGCGCGAATCAGTTCTTTTGGGACCCAAATCTCTCGAAAAACCGTCATCACCATCGCCCATATTCTGTACTGGTTGGATTCCAGGTGAATTGATGCTTGAAGCTAGACGCAGTGAAATGTGGCACCCAAATCCATCTTGATTGAATCATCCTGAGCCGAGGAGGGGAGGATAAAACCCAGTTTCCGTTTGCTTTGATCCAAATCTTGAATCGGCTTTCCAGTAGTAGATCCGGCCCTAATTCGCAGGTAGAGGTTTTGCACAGCAGTCTCCTCTGCCAGGCACCCCTCCGATTCTACGCAGAGCTGTTCTGTTAGGTCAGCGGCGGTAGCTAGACTGTCTGGTGCCCTGATCTTTTAAAGAAACGCCATCGCCCCGCTTCCTGGTTCTCCTGAATCGTCCCTTAATCTAATTGTTTACAACTAATGACTTCTCTATTTCAATGGGATAAGTTATTGTGTCTTTATCAATCAACAATTTCTTGCTGATAAGTTTCTTTAATGTGTATCATTGTGACTTCCTTTTTGATTTTAACTTCCTAACCTGAGTAATCAAGTTTTGACCATGATCTTTGAGGCAAGAAATTTCTAGATTTTTGCATGTGATAAATTTGTCAATTTTTTATTGCATTTTTTTGTTGATTTTTGGGTATACTAAAGTATTACCTTTGAGATATCTTTAAGGCCTTATGTTTTCACTAATTCTCATTCCACTGTAATGTCCTATAATGTTAGACTTATTTGTTATGTTTAAGATGAAATTCCCTACTTCCTCCATAAGAGTGAACCCATAATTTTATCACTTTCACCACTCCATAAAGATCCAACAATAAATTACTATACAAAAATATAATCTCTAATATTTAATTATAAATTATCTATGTTATTTTACTTTTCATTCCATAATTTTTTTTATTATATTTGACTCAAAAATCAATAATTACAAATTTACCATTAAAATAATTATTACATTTATTAAAAATAATAAATAATAATATCTTTCCTTATAAATACTCCTTTGATTTTAGGTAACACTAGAACATATTCTTTTCAAGTTTTAAGAAATTTCTCATCTCACTTTTAGACTCTATCTTGCTTTTGTGAATATTTATATTGCTTCAATTTTAATTAAAACTCTTTTAACTTTTTCATTTTATAAATATAAATCCCAATATTTTAAACATCATTTTGTCTTATAATCTTCTCGTTCAACTCCAGCTAGTTATTAAATCTTCCTTTTAATAATAATTTTTTTTTTTACTTTAATTAAACTTCTTTTCACTTTATATATTGAATATTTTCCCATTAAATATAATTCACTTATTTAATATATTGAAGTGCTTTGTACAATTAATGAAATATTGCTTATTAGTACTTGCTGGACGGCCAAGACGAGAGGGATGAATTCATGATGGACTATATATTAATTTTTTTGGGGTTAAGTTTTAGGTAAAAGTTTGTATTTTTCAAATTAAATAATATAATAATAATTTTATTATTTATATAGTTTTTGTTTTTTTTTTTTGTTTTTTTTTTTTGTTTTTTTTTTTTTAAGTTTGTATTTTTCAAATTGAATAATAAAATTAATTTTATTTATTTCGATTTTAATTGATAAATATTTCTGAGGTTTTAATGTAAAATTAATACTAAATTTTTATCACTATTAAAATATATATTTTTAATTATTTTGACTTTTTACAATTTGATATTGGATTATTAACATAAATTGATTTACTTTTATGGAAAGTCACTCATTTTGAAGAACATTAAGTGACTCTAAGTTATAATACTTATTGTTTTATAGGCTGAAATCACAAGATGATACCATATTCTATTGTGCACTTATAACACTCTTAAATAATTCATAATTTAATGTTTCATTGTCACCAACTCATCAATGGTTACTAAATACATGGTTTGAATATTGATTTCAATAACACAAGCATAAAGTGATATGTTATAAATGTAGCCATATCTCACTACTCATTCCACCACATTGCCATGGATACTTTCTTTCTCACATTGGTAATAAGGTAGCTCACGTTTTTGTGCATGAAACTTGATTGAGGAACAACTAAAGATAGAAGATCCATTACTATTTTTAGACACCAAACAGAAATAACTGATAATATCTATTCAAATAATTAATCAAATTGCAACTAGTAAGATCCATAAAATTTTGTAAATATAATTGCCTACTTGCTTGCTCATGTTGGAAAAGACAACAACTCACCTCATTATGCATCATGCTCAATTAAGGACTTAAGATAAAAGACAAAGGATCCATTATTTGTTTTAGAAATAAAATAGCAACTAGTAAAATATATAGATATATATAATCATTGAACCACTCATAAAATCTTCAAAAATTTAAGTTACATCATCATTTATTTTTAAGTTTTTTATACATGTTTTTTATTCAAAATTTTGAGATACTAATTAATCAAAATTTATTTCTTTGTAAGCATATATATTTGGAAATCACATCCTATATCAACCTTCTAAATGGATTTAGTGACTAAATTATCTTCATGCCCTATTAAAACTTTAAAACATAGGGCCAAGATTCTCAAGAAAGTTCAAGGTAGGTTACTTTTAATATTTTAGTCTCCATTCCATGCAACTTGAAATGCCAAATTGATAAGTTGTAGAAAGTATCAAATGGAGAGCACTAAGATAAAGGGCCCAAAGACATTCTATTTTATGAGTTATTTGAATGTTAAAATCCCTAGTTGACGTTCTTTTTCTACTGAGTCTCAACTTGTTAGCCTTTAAAGCTTCATTAAGCTCACTTACAACAATTGTTCCTAGCTAAATTCCAAGGCAAGTTGGTATTTGGAAGCATCCATTCCCTACATAGCTTTCATTTTGCTAGGAAAATAGCCAAGTTACATAATATGTCATTTTACTCCAAGCACTTCATCTACATATCTCAAAGTGTAATTGTAGTTATAATCTACACAATATTCCATGGCGTGCATGTGTTTTCTAACTAGACAACAATTGAAACATATTTTCATTTTACCATTCTCCACATTGAATTGGGTTTCATTATCATACCCTTGCACTTAAATTCTAGTAATTTTTTGTTGTTTATCAGAATATTAAATTTAAATCCATTTTTCTCGTAAGCATGAAAATTAGGAATGTGCAAAGAATTTGACATGAAAATTAAAGCACCACATAAATAATAAAGCTCGGGTTTTACTGTTGACCAATATTTAAATAAATTAGAGCAAAAAAATGAGGTTTTTAATCATAATTAGACATAATTTATAAAATCATGGCTAACTCCAAACAAGATGTCAACTATTTTTAAGATAAAACTCTATACCATCTAGCAAATGGTAAACAAGTTTTACCTTTGAGACCAAAATCAAAATAAAAATCAAGAAACCAAGAAAGCCCTAAATCAAGAAACCAATGAAGTAAGAATTCAAGAAACCTAGATACATTAACTAACCAAATTAGAGGGACTCTTAAATTCCTAAGCATAGGCATCCTAGTGGTTGATGTTGTAAACACTTTGGATGGATATGTCTTGGAGAATGGATGAACATAGACATTCAACCTCTCAAACTATGTGTAGGTCCATGTAGCCCTAATCTTAAGGGAGTAATATGAGAACCATCCAATATTGAACCCCTATTTATTTGACACCTCGTTTCCCAAAGTCACAACATGTGCCCCTTCAACGTTATCCATTACCATATCATGCTACCAATGTCTAGAAGTTATGTATTGCATGAATCCTTGCTTTGCCGCTTTGGTAAAAGTATCATACTCAAACGTTTATTCCTTTAATGTCTTTCAGATTGGGAGATCTGAAAGTCTCCATTAGGAGACAGACCTTGAAACCAACAATAATAGAGTAATGTCACTTATAGATATTTATAGAGATAATTTAATTTATGGCAAAAGAAACTTATTATCATTGGCCATGACATATCTCCATAGGAGAAAAATAAATTGTAGTATACATAAAATGACAAATAAAGACCCCAGAGTTCCACATTTTGGAGTCTAATCTACAAATATTGGCTACATGTTCGAAAATTAAAGTGCTCAAATTAATAGTGCCACATGGATGATCTTGTGAGTTCTTGCTAAATGACATGTGTTCTTGATGTTGTTGGTTGTGGTCAACGAGACAAGAAAGGGGGAAGACATTCTAATTGAGGAATAATTAAACCCTAGGAATAGAACCATTGAAGAAGGCCCCACGGTACGAAGTAATAGTGGGAACAAGTACCTTACCATATTGGACGATGTGGTTGCAAGACAGTTTGCATGATAAGAACGTGGCTTTTTTTATTTCATTTCATAAGATTTTCTAGTAATAAAAGTTGCAATTATGTGCAAATCCACCTAGCTAAGATGAGAAAGTGGTGTGATTAGCATTATAGTGTGGTTTCATGGTCTGAGGTTAATTGATTTATTTTCTTTTCTTGTGGAAATTTTCAAAATGATCTTTATGACAAATATGATGAACACACTTTTTAGAAATGTGAAATCATTATGATTTTTTGATGAGGCATGGTGTAGGTCGAGGGAAGATTAATGGTGGTCATTCCTTAGAGTGAAATTAAAACCATCAGATATATTTCCTTGGCCATATGTATTAAATTATATCCTTCTTACTATTTACATTCTCTTTTGCCCAAACTTTCTATCATATA
This sequence comes from Pinus taeda, assembly GCA_000404065.3. Lineage (NCBI taxonomy): Eukaryota > Viridiplantae > Streptophyta > Pinopsida > Pinales > Pinaceae > Pinus > Pinus taeda. The sequence goes on along the minus strand of APFE030945207.1, from coordinate 23,625 downwards.
TCATTTTTGTTTATCAGACCCTTGGGCCCTAGGGCCATTATGACCTAGCACATTGTATCACTCAAGATTTGGTTGATAGCCAGGCCCTCAAGAAAAACTAAAGGAGTTATTAACTATCAATACCCGCTAGTTTGACATCCCAACAATCATGTTACCTGGTATCCTGAGTGCCACTTGGTTTCCACCTCAGCACCATTGATGAGCCCCAAAAATGGATAAGTATATGGGCTCATTCAACCTCCTAATTCGACTTAATCCACCACTCTCATTAGTTTATTGCATGTTTTTTATTATATTTATGTTAATAGAGTGAATTGGGTTAGTCATTATGCCAACAAGTCTAATGTGTGCTTTATGCAGTCTTTTTGGTCAATTTGGAGACAAAATCAAAGGTTTAAATGAGAACTTGGCAGCCAAATTCGTGGAGAGGATTTTTAGGAAGGTGTCCCCTTCATTTATGGGCCCTTACCTCGAATTCTCCACCATCAGCTCGAGTTCAAGGGCCACCAAATCAATTATCACAAGGGCAACCAAGCAAGTCATGTAGGACTGATTAACTGCATGTTTTGGGCAGCTGAGTCCTAAATTTAAGGACTGTTGGGGTCCCTCATTTGTATAAATAAGGAGGGCTTTTAGGCCTCATTTCATTTATCACTTATGTAGGCAGAATTACGCTATTTTGTAGTTCGGTTTATTAGTCATTTTTAGCACGTAGTTACCTCTTGCATTTCAAACATTTTCAAGTTTCCTTTGTGGACAATTTTTGGAATTGAACTATTTTTTGATCAATAAAGAGAATCTAGCTATGCACTAGCTCAATCTCTCTTAGGAGCTGTAGCTCTTGGTTGGCCCATCTCAAGTGCCAGTCCTCCTTGTTTACTTTATGTCTTTGTTGCTTCTTTAGAATAAAGACATCTCCCATGTAGATTTAAATCTTGTTGTGTTATTTAGTTCTTTTGATGTAAAAAGGATTTTCATGTTCAGATTGATTTGATAGGTTAATAACAGAGAAGATCTTCAGAAAAAGGCTATCAAGCACCTCTGATCTCACCTCTCCCTCAGTGGGACCATGAGCTGGGACCAAGGTGTCCTTGCTACCACTAAAAACACTGTTTTTGCTTCACCATGTAAGTATTAGTGTTGGATTCTTAGTTTTTGAACTTGATCTCAGTTTTGATGGCATGCTTAGGTTTATGATTGCTTAGTTGCATAGTTATTTCATTTGATTTCATTGCAAATAAACTTATGTTCCATTTCTTTGTTGTTATCTAGGTTAGAATAGGCTAACGTAGATAGGTCTTTGATTTTCCAAGTCCTTGTTTGCTCAGTTTGAAAAATGACTTGTAGAGCGCCTATCATACTTCTCCATCTACCCATACCCCATCCAACCTACCTGCTTCATCCTCCATTTCAGATCCTTGCCTTACCTTTTCCACGTTCCCTCACGTTCACCTACTTTCCATATTATTGTGTAGCATTTCCTTATCTCTCCTTGAAGAAAGCCAACCATCCTTATCACTCTTCAGCTCCTTTCTCCAAGCCCTGGGCCTCCTTACACCCTTATCTCATCTTCATACCCACTCCATCATCTTTCTCCCTCCATCCAACCTCCAAAATCCCATTTCTAAACATCTTGTAGAAAAATCGCAGAACATCCTGTAGAACCCCTGCAGACTTCCTGTAGAAGCTCACAAATGAGATTTCTTGATAGCCAAACTCTGTGAAACTCTTTAGAAGGCTGTTAGGGACCCCTCAGGCCCTCTCTGAACCTTCTCGACCTCTTCTAAGCATTTCCTCTCGCTAATCCACCTCTGCACAGTCAAAAACAGTGAAAGCACATGCATGATAATTCTGACAACTTATTCAAAAATACAAAAAGATGCTTTCTTCAGATAGAAGTAGCTTAGACACGTGTATTTTACCTTCCTAGAAGTAATGGAATCTCTATCAGTAGCTTGCATCCTCTTTTTCGCATAAGTAGGACTAGCTGGTAAAATTAGGGTTTACTAGGGTTTGCGGTTTCTTTCAGCTTTTCAGTTTATTTTCGCAAGAAGATTAGCTTCCTTCGAGTTAGCTTCCATCCATTAGTTAACAAGCTTCTTCTCAGATCTCATAGAAGTTGGCTTGAGCCCCTAGCAGACTTGTGTCAGTTGACCAAGTGATAGCTACGACAAGAGCTAGTACTTGTGCATACAACACCGTCGCTTCCAAGTTTGTTAAGAACTACCGGGTTGAGAAAAGTAAAGAAGGGAGTCCCAAGAGTTGCAACATTATTGCTACGATACTGGAGCCCACATTCTTTTTGGCGTTGTTGCCGGGGAAGCGTCAAAGTATTGGTGATTGCTACTTTTCTTCTATTTTCTACTACAACCTTCTGCTAAGTAGTTTATTTCATTTCCATTCTGCAATTTCATTTCCGCAAAAGTAGAGTAGAAATTTCCTTCTTTCATAGATTAGCATTTCAATTTCGCAATTTTGATTCTGCAAGCGTAGATTAGCATTTCAATTCCACAATTTCAATTTTGCAAGCGTAGACTAGCATTTCATTCTTGCAATTTCATTTGAGAAAAATAGATTAGTCCTTTCCTGCATTCATTTCAATTCCGCATTTTAATTTAAGCAAGATAGTTAGTTGCAGTTCAATCTATTTTAGTTTTGCAGGTACAAGCAGAAAAAAGCAAAAATCAACCAAAAATATTTCCTTTCATGCCTTGTAGGAGTAGAGATAATTCAGAAAAATGATTCAACAACACCCCCACTACTTCACACAACCAACCTTCTCTCTTCTTCGATGGTTGTGATTAAAGAACCCTTAGGTGGACAACAAGACATATTTGAAGAACCTCTAGGGGAGAAGAAGAAGGAAACATTCCTCTGGAACAAATGGCTACAAGCATAAATGTTTGGAGTAGTACCTTATCCAAAAATGAATTTTCAAATCAGATGGAAGATTTCGAGAGTGATATGAGGCAATTTCTTTCCATGCAATTGGATACCTTACAGATCCAAAAGAAGCAAGAGGAAGCCAAGAGGGCTTTGGTCATCTTTTGTCCCAGGTGCACTAGAAAGCATCCTGGGAACGAATGTCTAATGCACTCCCTAGAAGTGTGTTTTGTCTGTGAAGAATACCATCCTACAAATCAGTGCCCTTCCTTGCCTGAACTTAAAGCTACATATCAAAGAGCCAAAGGAGCCACTGAATCACTCTATTATATGAACCAAAGGAGGCCACATGGACCCATACCCTACCAGCAATGAATGCAAGAGACATCCCAGACCTATTATAACCCCTATCAAGCCACTTCCATGCCCTTTTGGGGGCCCCCTATTCATCCTTCCTGGTTCACACATCCTCCTGGTTCTTTCACAGATCCATATTATGCTCAACTAGCTCCTCATTCGTTTCACTCTTATGCTCAGCCACAACCTCAATGGAATGCACCTCATCAGGGGTGGAGGCCCCAATACAACTCTCCTCTCGCTCCTTTTCCTCCACCACCTACCCATCCACAGCCCCATCCGCATCCATCTCAAATCCACACCCCCACTCAACTACCCATACCACCATTTCCAAACCCATACAATGGAGTAGCTCAACCCAATTCCAAAGTTGAGGCGCAACATGTCCAAATGGCTCCTCTTGAGCTCAATGGTATTCACCATAGCTCAGGAAGAGTATTGCAAAAAAGAGATTATCTTGAAAGCATTGAAGGACTACATCCAGTAAAAGAAGATTCAAAAGAGGATAGCAAAGAACCATGGGCTGCACTTGATGAAGAAAAGACATCAAAATCAGAGATTGAGAGTGCTCCCTCATGGTTACCATCAAATACTCCATGTACTCAATAGAAAAATCAGCAAAAAGAGAAAGATGTGAGGGTCATGATAGAAGAAAATATGGAGAATGATCCAGATAAGAAAAAGGACCAAGGATATCAGAGCTATATTGAGATATGGTTTCAGACAGTCACTAAGTTACAATAGCACTCTCTTCCTCAGCTATACTCGATCCCTTCAAAGTCAAATCATGTGTTCTCTGAAATCTGGATACTTGTCAAAGCATGTATTTCGAGCCTCCACATCATTTTGTCTCTAATCTCGATGTGCACATGGCTCCATTGGAAGTATTCTTATACTTAAGAACGATTTTGTTTTTCAAGTAGGGTAGGGTAAAAAAAAAGGAAAGAAGATAAAAAAGATAAAAAAAAAATGAAAAAATGGAAATAAGAGGAAAAATCTAAGGTGAAAACCTCCTCGGAGACGCCTTAGATTGGCTCATTGATTGAAAACCTCCATGAGGCAATCAATGGGTTGGAAAAAAAAGAAAAAAGAAAGAAAAAGAAAGAGAGAATAAGATCCCTGGGTGAAAACCTCCCTTGGAGGCACCTAGGGCAGGAAAGTAGGGTGAAAACCTCCATGAGGCGCCCTAGTTGTTTTCAAAAAAAAAAAGAGAAAAAAAAAAGAGAGAAATCAGGCCTAACCTCTGTAAAATAATTGCAGGTTGCAGTGAATACTTTGCAGGAAAAGAGGGGCGTGCAAAACAAGGACAGGAGTCCGTACCAGGCTCCAGTTTCTCCCTTCAGACACTCCCTCCATGGCCACTCACCTCTCCTAGGATTTGGTCACATTCAGGTCAAGATTGGGCTTTCTATAGGAATTTCTAGGCTTTCTACCGGAAGTTCCAGGCGTTTCTACAGGAAGTTATGAATTTCTAAATGAAACATCCTGTAGAACCATTAGACGAGCCAAATTCGAGTTTGGAAGGGAATCTGAAGGTTGGAATCTATTTTTTAGGCCTGCAGCCACCCCTGTTTCCATCCCTCACCTTTCTCCACCATTTTTTCCACCTCATTGTACTTCTTTTATGAAAATTGTGTTTTCTACAGGAAGTTCCTGTAGAAATTACAGAATGATAGAAAGGGATTTTAAAAAGAAATTTGGCGAACATGGAAGCTTCGTCAAGGGTTCATAAGTCCTCCTATCATCTTCAAATGCCTCCTCCATCATTTCCATGCCTGCATTATAGCCCAAGCTCATTTTTCTTACCATGCAGAAAACTGCAAAATGCCTCAAAGCAAAAATACCTAGTGCTGAAATTTGTTTTTTCCATAACTTGAAAACCGTGCATCCATTTACAAAACCATTTTACAGAGAGTTGTATAGGGATGATGGAAACATGAGCAACCAACTTTAGCCAATTCTGGTGCATTGTTTCAAAGAAATCAGCCCCCATCACCTTCAGCCATTTTTGCATTTTCTCCATATCCGTGCATCCATTTCAAAACCTGTATGATGGGGAGATGCATATGGGTGATAGTAACCTACCCTAGCAGTTTCAGCCGATTCTGATAAATGGTTTTCGAGAAATTGACCTCTGTAATATTCAGCCATTTTCCATTTTTCTCAAAATTCGTGCATCCATTGACCACCATTTCACTCTAGGAGGTGCATAGTAATGATAGGAACATGCTCATAAAGTTTCAGATTGATCTGGTCTATTGTTCGGGAGAAATGATGAAAACAAGTTTATGTCTTGTGGAAATTCAACATCAGCAGCTTGAGGCTGCAGAGCTGAACGTGGAAATAAATTCCTGCAGCGTGGATCCAACCAGAGGACACCTGCACAAGGAAAACAACCATGAATCAACAACCAAGCCATCATGCAACCATAGAAACACATGCAGCAGCAAAAAGCACCTCACAGTAGCCACATTTGACTTCTAGGTACGTGACTAAACCTTGTTCCTCTGATTGCATGAATGTAATTTGGAAACTGCATGAGCAATTAGATGGTGGTGATTAAAAAAAATCAGTGGTTAGCTAACTGGCCACCCTCATCCAGTTCTCTAGCGCTCAGCCAAAAATCATGTAGCATGCGTGTACAGGTAAATCACGTGAAATAAGAAAAACAGGGAGTGTTAGCTATTTGAACTCCAGTGAAACTGACCAAGAAGAAAACATACAGTTAATAAATAGCACTGCAGTCTGCATGTGGCCACGTACACTTGGCCACATCACTCCCTCACCAAGAATCACGCCACAATTTAAAATGCTCGGCTGAAACTCACACCACCTACTGTTCATTTGCACTTGACTGAAGTATGCATCCTCTGCTTCCACAAAATGATGAACTAGTCGTCCTCCACCGGTTTCTACCTGTCTTCGAGATTCTGTTGTGTATCGGGATCGCTTAGAGGCACCATGACGTTCTACAGGAACTAGGGGGGTATTCTACAGGAAGCGCAACATAACAGAGAAACCTGGACTGTCTGCGTCGAAATTGGAATTTCAAAGAGAGGTAGGCTCGAACACACAACTCCCATGCATAATATTTCAAAAGGTGGTGAATTAAACGTGCTGGAGTAGGAGAATTAAAAGCAAGTCTGCCTGTGGTTCAAGAATAGTGGTTTGCCTATGTGATACATGGAATTTTTCAGCATCCTTAAGCTAATCTTTAAACAACTCAAAGGGATTATTCATATCCTGGGAGGTGCAATCACTGGCAAACCCATCGAACAAAGAGAGGCTAGAATTTTGGAGAAGTTAGAGCTCAAGGTTCATCCCCCTCAGGGTTTGATGCAGATTAACAAGAAGACCTTAGCAAATAAGTCTTCTTGGAAACCCCCTTCTTATGGCTTTTTAAAATTCAACATAGAGGGGGCTTCAAAAGGGAATCTGGGAGAAGCTAGTTATGGAGGGGCCTTGAGGGATGAGGAGAAACATACAAGTCATCTTCCACAGTTATCTAGGAAAAGCAACCAACAATATGGTTGAGCTCATGGTGATGAAATTATGCCTGGAAATATTGATCAAGCACAACATTCACAATGTCATCATTGAGGCCGACTCAAAATTAGCCATTAACTTAGTGAAGAGGATAAATGTTGGCGCTACTCCTGAGAAAATATCAGAACACTATAGGCTTCTACAAGTCTACCAAAGAATCCAACTGCATCTAAGAAGGCTGATAACTCTTAGGTTGGTGCATGTTCGCAGGGAAGCCAACAAAGTTGTGGACTAGCTTGCAAATGAGGGGGTACGAAAAAAGCATATCGACTTGTGCTACTGGTGGGAAGAGATAACAGATGACAGGTTGAAGGAGGGATGCTCAGCCAGGGCCATCAACGATTGACAACCGCATCAGGAAAAATCAAGAGACAAAATTTCTGAAACAGAGCCACATAGACGGGGTCTTGATGATCTGGATTAATTATGAAATGTTATGACATATTTGAGGTCCTTTTTAGGATGTAGGTCTATGTTGACCTCCTTAACCCAGGTAACAGCAAACCAACAGTCTCAGAGGGATGGACGGAAGGAGGGATCTTCATCTTCCTTTGGCCCTTGTGCCAGAATCCAGATTTTCTCGGCAGGTGCAAAAGCCCCTCTTGTATTCCTATGATCACTTTACTGCCCTCGGGGTGGTTTCCGGTTTATCACATGCTCTTTAGATCGGAAGCAGTTTCTCACAATCGGGAGTGATTCCACTCACCATGCGACACGTGGTCAAGGGTGGGGAGGAATTATCGCCCTCATCGTGCACTAAGTATTGATGCTATTAATCTATGCGATATGATCCCTAACTGTTGGATCAAGTGAGGACAATCCACAACTAGGATTGAGCATTCTTGTTGGTGGGTCTGATACAACGGTTATGTTTCGAGCTGTTTACATGAATCGCACGCAAATGGTGGATTTCAGGTGGTAAAAGTGATTGCCGGTTATGCCAAAAATGGACCTGATATGGTTATAAATTATGGTTTACAGGGTTCATTGAGTCCAATATATTTGTTAAAATGTGAGCCTGTTGGCCACCTGATATGTTTTTCATCCGCTAGATCTGTAGCCTAGGATCCAATGATCAGTTTTGGACTGCAAGTTTGTGTTGGTGGGCAGTGTCCCTAGGTTCACTTTGTCATCTTGCGACCATGGACTAGGGTGGGCTTGTCATATTGGTGGGCCCCACTGCTGAGGTCACCGTTTGTACACTATTTCTCCTTTCTAATTGAATAGAAGGATCCTCTCTTGCCTTAGCAAAAAAAATAAAAAATGTTTATTATCGTTTAAAAACTATTTCTTATTAAATAAAACAAACTATTCCTTACAAAATAAAATTGAAAATAAACGAGATCTATATTTCTTATTTTTTTTCTTCTTTAATCTTAATCTAGCTTACAAAAATATTCTTTACTACAATATGAAATCATATTTTCAAAAACTCCAATAATTGTATCTTTTTAAAGTTTCCATTTTTAAATTAATTCTATTAAAAAGCCTTTTATCTATAATTAAATAGAACTTACGTAGATTTTAATTTTATAAAATAGATTAAAAATATTAACTAGGTGTTAAAGTCACATTGTGAACTAGTTTGGAATGGGTCATAACAAAATAGTTGCCACATTGTTTCCCTACTCTCCAGAGAAGATGTGCCCTCTAGTTAACCAACTGAAAAACAACTCTTCAGTGTTGTGAATTGGGCTATATCTTGACGCTATTTTGAAGATAAAAGAATCTCTTTTTGTGATTAGGTCTTGTAGGAGGGATTGTTTCCCTACTCTCTAGAGAACATGTGCCCTCTAGCTAACCAACTGAAAAAACAAATCTTCTGTGTTGTGAATTGGGCTATATCTTGAAGCTATTTTGAAGATTAAAGAAACTCTTCTTGTGATTAGGTCTTGTAAGAGGGATTTGTGAAAATTTCCAAGCCTAAGTGATTAATTCTTTATGATATCAATAAGTGAGCTAATTGTTGAATTTAGTCAATATAAAATTAAATATTAATAGCCGAAAATTAATCACTCAAGTATAAAAAATAATTTCACACCAACTACTCATTCAAGATTAAAATAAATTTCACACATAAGTAATTACTAATTCAAGATTCTCTTTTCATTCCTTATTAAAAAATCTTACAGAGAAACCTTAGCATGCTGCCAAAAACAACATTGCAAAGTCACCAAAAAACCTTGAAGCTGAGTATTGCTTGAGCAAGTATGGCTCGCTATATGGTTGTAAGGCTATACAAACTATATGGAATTTCAATAGGTATGCACGAATTTTCCATAGGAATATATGGATCCATATAATAATAGGTTTTATGGAAGCATTCTCTCTTTTTCTGTCACTCAATCCACTCAGTTGTTACTATGATGAAAGTCTTTCCTTTAAGTTCTCTTTATACTTTTATCTGGAGATCTATTTTTAAAATTAGTAATGTATGAGATACGAAATCAATTTTTAGATATGTTTTTTCTTAACAAGTGAATTACAAAGTAAAGTTAATTTTTCATTTTTCTGGATACTATTCAAACTATTCCCATTAAAAATATGTGAAAGTTCCTGTCTGAACTCTAATTCTGAGGCACCTAAACCTCACCTTTTGGATGTGGCTTGACTTTCTTTCTCATATGACTACTTGTTACAAGTGAGAAAAATGATATACTGCATAGAACAATACAAGAATACAAATAATATCAAACTGCACTTTAGTGATTATGTAGCAAAATTGCCCCAAGAGTTAGCTCAATCGGTCAAATTAATGCCTCGCCAATCGGAAGGTCACAGGGTCAGTTCCCGAAAGCTATTGGGGTCGGGTCAAGTAAATATGGCCGAAGGGTGTTGATCCCCTTCGGGTGGGGTCCACCCTAGATCTTATTCAAGTGGACGTAGTGGCTACCCAGTGACCATGGGTATCCATGAACCACAAGTGCAAAAAAAAATAAAAATAAAAATAAAAATTATGCAACAAAATAAATAAAGCTTAAAAATTATGTCATGGTCATTCACTAAGTTCATCATCACATGCAACTTGAAGAAAAGACATCAAAATCAGAGATTGAGAGTGCTCCCTCATGGTTACCATCAAATACTCCATGTACTCAATAGAAAACTCAGCAAAAAGAGAAAGATGTGAGGGTCATGATAGAAGAAAATATGGAGAATGATCCAGATAAGAAAAAGGACCAAGGATATCAGAGCTATATTGAGATATGGTTTCAGACAGTCACTAAGTTACAGTAGCACTCTCTTCCTCAGCTATACTCGATCCCTTCAAAGTCAAATCATGTGTTCTTTGAAATCTGGATACTTGTCAAACCATGCATTTCGAGCCTCCACATCATTTTGTCTCTAATCTCGATGTGCACATGCCTCCATTGGAAGTATTCTTATACTTAAGAACGATTTTGTTTTTCAAGTAGGGTAGGGTAAAAAAAAAAAGGAAAGAAGATAAAAAAGATTAAAAAAAAAATGAAAAAAATGGAAATAAGTGGAAAAATCTAAGGTGAAAACCTCCTCGGAGGCGCCTTACATTGGCTCATTGATTGAAAACCTCCATGAGGCGATCAATGGGTTGGAAAAAAAAAGAAAAAAAGAAAAGAAAAAGAAAGAGAGAATAAGATCCCTGGGTGAAAACCTCCCTTGGAGGCACCCAGGGCAGGAAAGTAGGGTGAAAACCTCCATGAGGCGCCCTAGTTGTTTTCAAAAAAAAAGAGAAATCAGGCCTAACCTCTGTAAAATAATTGCAGGTTGCAGTGAATACTTTGCAGGAAAAGAGGGGCATGCAAAACAAGGACAGGAGTCCGTACCAGGCTCCAGGACATCCCTTCAGACACTCCCTCCATGGCCACTCACCTCTCCTAGGATTTGGTCACATTCAGGTCAAGATTGGGCTTTCTACAGGAAGTTCTGGGCTTTCTACCGGAAGTTCCAGGCGTTTCTACAGGAAGTTATGAATTTATAAATGAAACATCCTGTAGAACCATCAGACGAGCCAAATTCGAGTTTGGAAGGGAATCTGAAGGTTGGAATCTATTTGTTAGGCCTGCAGCCACCCCTGTTTCCATCCCTCACCTTTCTCCACCATTTTTTCCACCTCATTGTACTTCTTTTATGAAAATTGTGTTTTCTACAGGAAGTTCCTGTAGAAATTACAGAATGATAGAAAGGGATTTTAAAAAGAAATTTGGCGAACATGGAAGCTTCATCAAGGGTTCATAAGTCCTCCTATCATCTTCAAACTCCTCCTCCATCATTTCCATGCCTGCATTATAGCCCAAGCTCATTTTTCTTACCATGCAGAAAACTGCAAAATGCCTCAAAGCAAAAATACCTAGTGTTGAAATTTGTTTTTTCCATAACTTGAAAACCGTGCATCCATTTACAAAACCATTTTACAGAGAGTTGTATAGGGATGATGGCAACATGAGCAACCAACTTTAGCCAATTCTGGTGCATTGTTTCAAAGAAATAAGCCCCCATCACCTTCAGCCATTTTTGCATTTTCTCCTAATCCGTGCATCCATTTCAAAACCTGTATGATGGGGAGATGCATATGGGTGATAGTAACCTACCCTAGCAGTTTCAGCCGATTCTGATGCATGGTTTTCGAGAAATTGACCTCTGTAATCTTCAGCCATTTTCCATTTTTCTCAAAATCCGTGCATCCATTGACCACCATTTCGCTTTAGGAGGTGCATAATGATGATAGGAACATGCTCATAAAGTTTCAGATTGATCTGGTCTATTGTTGGGGAGAAATGACGAAAACAAGTTTATGTCCTGTGGAAATTCAACATCAGCAGCTTGAGGCTGCAGATCTGAACGTGGAAATAAATTCCTGCAGCGTGGATCCAACCAGAGGACACCTGCACAAGGAAAACAACCATGAATCAACAACCAAGCCATCATGCAACCATAGAAACACATGCAACAACAAAAAGCACCTCACAGTAGCCACATTTGACTTCTAGGTACGTGACTAAACCTTGTTCCTCTGATTGCATGAATGTAATTTGGAAACTGCATGAGCAATTAGATGGTGGTGATTAAAAAGAATCGGTGGCTAGCTAACTGGCCACCCTCATCCAGTTCTCTAGCACTCAACCAAAAATCATGTAGCATGCGTGTACAGGTAACTCACGTGAAATAAGAAAAACAGGGAGTGTTAGCTGTTTGAACTCCAGTGAAACTGATCAAGAAGAAAACATACAGTTAATAAATAGCACTGCAGTCTGCATGTGGCCACATACACCTGGCCACTTCACTCCCTCACCAAGAATCACGGCACAATTGAAAATGCTCGGCTAAAACTCACACCACCTGCTGTTCATTTGCACTTGACTGAAGTATGCATCCTCCGCTTCCACAAAATGATGAACTAGTCGTCCTCCACCGGTTTCTACCTGTCTTCGAGATTCTGTTGTGTATCAGGATCGCTCAGAGGCACCATGACGTTCTACAGGAACTAGGGGGGTATTCTACAGGAAGCACAACATAACAGAGAAACCTGGACTGTCTGCGTTGAAATTGGAATTTCAAAGAGAGGTAGGCTCAAACACACAACTCCCATGCATAATATTTCGAAAGGTGGTGAATTAAACATGTTGGAGTAGGAAAATTAAAAGCAAGTCTGCCTGTGGTTCAAGAATAGTGGTTTTCCTATGTGATATATGGAATTTTTCAGCATCCTTAAGCTAATCCTTAAACAACTCAAAGGGATTATTCATATCCTGGGAGGTGCAATCACTGGCAAACCCATAGAACAAAGAGAGGCTAGAATTTTGGAGAAGTTAGAGCTTAAGGTTCATCCCCCTTAGGTTTGATGCAGATTAACAAGAAGACCTTAGCAAATAAGTCTTCTTGGCAACCCCCTTCTCATGGCTTTTAAAATTCAACATAGAGGGGGCTTCAAAAGGGAATCTGGGAGAAGCTAGTTATGGAGGGGCCTTAAGGGATGAGGAGGAAACATACAAGTCATCTTCCATAGTTATCTAGGAAAAGCAACCAACAATATGGTTGAGCTCATGGTGATGGAATTATGCCTGGAAATATTGATCAAGCACAACATTCACAATGTCATCATTGAGGCCGACTCAAAATTAGCCATTAACTTAGTGAAGAGGATAAATGTTAGCGCTACTCCTGAGAAAATATCAGAACATTGTAGGCTTCTACAAGTCTACCAAATAATCCAAGTGCACCTAAGAAGGCTGATAACTCTTAGGTTGGTGCATGTTCGCAGGGAAGCCAACAAAGTTGTGGACTAGCTTGCAAATGACGGGGTACAAAAAAAGCATATCGACTTGTGCTACTGGTGGGAAGAGATAACAGATGACAGGTTGAAGGAGGGATGCTCATCCAGGGCCATCAACAACTGACAACCGCATCAGGAAAAATCAAGAGAAAAAATTTCTGAAACAGAGCCACATAGACGGGGTCTTGATGATCTGGATTAATTATGAAATGTTATGACATATGTGAGGTCCTTTTTAGGATGTAGGTCTATGTTGACCTCCTTAACCCGGTAACAACAAACCAACAGTCTGAGAGGGATGGATGGAAGGAGGGATCTTCATCTTCCTTTGGCCCTTGTGCCAGAATCCAGATTTTCTCGGCAGGTGCAAAAGCCCCTCTTGTATTCCTATGATCACTTTACTGCCCTCGGGGTGGTTTCCGGTTTATCACATGCTCTTTAGACCGGAAGCGGTTTCTCACAATTACCGCCCTCATCGTGCACTAAGTATTGATGCTATTCGTCTATGTGATATGATCCCTAACTGTTGGATCAAGCGAGGACAATCCACAACTAGGATTGAGCATTCTTGTTGGTGGGTCTGATACAACGGTTATGTTTCGAGTTGTTTACATGAATCACATGCAAATGGTGGATTTCAGGTGGAAAAAGTGATTGCCGGTTATGCCAAAAATGGACCCGATATGGTTATAAATTATGGTTTACAGGGTTCATTGAGTCCAATATGTTTGTTAAAATGTGAGCTTGTTGGCCACCTGATATGTTTTTCATCCGGTAGATCTGTAGCCTAGGATCCAATGATCAGTTTTGGACTGCTAGTTTGTGTTGGTGGGCAGTGTCCCTAGGTTCACTTTGTCGTCTTGCGACCATGGACTAGGGTGGGCTTGTCATATTGGTGGGCCCCACTGCCGAGGTCACCATTTGTACACTATTTCTCCTTTCTAATTGAATAGAAGGATCCGCTCTTGCCTTAGCAAAAAAAATAAAAAATGTTTATTATCGTTTATAAACTATTTCTTATTAAATAAAACAAACTATTCCTTACAAAATAAAATTGAAAATAAACGAAATCTATATTTCTTATTTTTTTTCTTCTTTAATCTTAATCTAGCTTACAAAAATATTCTTTACTACAATATGAAATCATATTTTCAAATACTCCAATAATTGTATCTTTTTAAAGTTTCCATTTTTAAATTAATTCTATTAAAAAGCCTTTTATCTATAATTAAATAGAACTTACGTAGATTTTAATTTTATAAAATAGATTAAAAATATTAACTAGGTGTTAAAGTCACATTGTGAACTAGTTTGGAATGGGTCATAACAAAATGGTTGCCACATTGTTTCCCTACTCTCCAGAGAAGATGTGCCCTCTAGTTAACCAACTGAAAAACAACTCTTCAGTGTTGTGAATTGGGCTATATCTTGACGCTATTTTGAAGATAAAAGAATCTCTTTTTGTGATTAGGTCTTGTAGGAGGGATTGTTTCCCTACTCTCTAGAGAACATGTGCCCTCTAGCTAACCAACTAAAAAACAAATCTTTTGTGTTGTGAATTGGGCTATATCTTGAAGCTATTTTGAAGATTAAAGAAACTCTTCTTGTGATTAGGTCTTGTAAGAGGGATTTGTGAAAATTTCCAAGCCTAAGTGATTAATTCTTTATGATATCAATAAGTGAGCTAATTGTTGAATTTAGTCAATATAAAAATAAATATTAATAGCCGAAAATTAATCACTCAAGTATCAAAAATAATTTCACACCAACTACTCATTCAAGATTAAAATAAATTTCACACATAAGTAATTACTAATTCAAGATTCTCTTTTCATTCCTTATTAAAAAATCTTACAGAGAAACCTTAGCATGCTGCCAAAAACAACATTGCAAAGTCACCAAAAAACCTTGAAGCTGAGTATTGCTTGAGCAAGTATGGCTCGCTATATGGTTGTAAGGCTATACAAACTATATGGAATTTCAATAGGTATGCACGAATTTTCCATAGGAATATATGGATCCATATAATAATAGGTTGTATGGAAGCATTCTCTCTTTTTCTGTCACTCAATCCACTCAGTTGTTACTATGATGAAAGTCTTTCCTTTAAGTTCTCTTTATACTTTTATCTGGAGAACTATTTTTAAAATTAGTAATGTATGAGATACGAAATCAATTTTTAGATATGTTTTTTCTTAACAAGTGAATTACAAAGTAAAGTTAATTTTTCATTTTTCTGGATACTATTCAAACTATTCCCATTAAAAATATGTGAAAGTTCCTGTCTGAACTCTAATTCTGAGGCACCTAACCTCACCTTTTGGATGTGGCTTGACTTTCTTTCTCATATGACTACTTGTTACAAGTGAGAAAAATGATATACTGCATAGAACAGTACAAGAATACAAATAATATCAAACTGCACTTTAGTGATTATGTAGCAAAATTGCCCCAAGAGTTAGGTCAATCGGTCAAATTAATGCCTCGCCAATCGGAAGGTCACAGGGTCAATTCCCGAAAGCTATTGGGGTCGGGTCAAGTAAATATGGCCGAAGGGTGTTGATCCCCTTCGGGTGGGGTCCACCCTAGATCTTATTCAAGTGGACGTAGTAGCTACCCAGTGACCATGGGTATCCATGAACCACAAGTGCAAAAAAAAATTAAAATAAAAATAAAAATTATGCAACAAAATAAATAAAGCTTAAAAATTATGTCATGGTCATTCGCTAAGTTCATCATCACATGCAACTTGAAGTAAGCCTTTGGGAGTTTTCAAGAGGAAATGACTTAATCAAGTGTTAGTGAAGTTTAGGTCCTTGGATGATAGTGAGAGAAAAAATTATAATGGATGACTATACAAATGATTACCAAGAAAGAATGAATCTTATTTACCAGTTATGGGTTAATCTTTTGTTACCTATTTGATATGAATACATTTCTAAAGAGGAGTTCACTCTTAAAACATATTTATTATGTAGACTAAAAAGACATTGGTTGAAAGACCCTAAAGCAGGTACATAGTGTCTAAGTTTATTTCCTTCATAGGATGTGCAACTACTGCAGGAGGATCCAAGCAAGCAACTAGGCAATGGAGCAAGTGGGATGATGAAATCAAAGGGCACAAATCAATTACCAGAAGCCAAGAAAATAAAACCATAATTTAAGCTGGATGTTAAGGGGAATTGTTGCACCGCTAATTTTGATGGTTGTTGGACCAACATATCTCCATGCCTCTTCATGATAACGAAGTACCTTCAACTCCAAAAGCTGACAATTTTTTTTAAACGCTTAAACCGAAGTTAGGCTTGAACAATAAGTATTCATGTTACAGTTCTCCCTTCATCATTTCATTACAACCACATTTACAGTTCCCCCTTCCTCATTTCATTACAACCACATTTACAGTTCTCCCTTCCTCATTTCATTACAACCACATTTACAGTTCTCCTGGTAATTAATGGATACTAATGCACTTTTGATTTCATACCACTTCAAAGCTAAAAACCATACCCACACCTACATGGAAAATGCCATGATGGCCTCCAAAACATTTGTGTTCTTAACCATGAGATATACACCATTTAATTCGAACACTTGTATTCTTATTCCATGAACCCTCAAACCATAATGTTAGAGAAGAAAAAGAAACAAAAAAGACAGATGAAGATGAAACCAACTGTTATAAAAATTGAGTTTGCACAGGCTTGAACTCTTGCAACTGCTTGAATTTCGCCCATGGCTTCACCCATAATTTGCCCCCATACATCTTGGTTTTGGAGCCGTGCTCGGTCCCTATTATGAGAAAGTATAGCAGGCCCGAGACCACATGCTCCTAGGCTTTTACCACCATGGAAAACAAAATACTAACATTATGTTGCATGTTGTATTCATCGACAGCAAGGCATCTCAGGTCTTGAATCTATTTCTTGTGTTCAACATCCGGTATGTCGCAGATGACCCCAAGATGAGTGGAATCATCCGTCATTATGCAGATACATGCAAACAACGATATCAACACCAACATTGTTTTGTTGTGCCTCAACATTTTAATCAGCATTTTCATGTGCATCGACATCATCCAAAAGCTAATAGTTATCAACATCATTTCTCGAATTACTCATCTATCCTCTTCGTCCTTATCTTCTTCTTGCTCCCCCACTGGCTTGAGAAATCTAGTATTCTTTATTGATGCCATGGGACTCTTCTATTTCAGAACCATTGCAATGCAAGTACAATGGAAGTGAAATGGGCACACTCTTTTGCTTTGCTACTATTGTTGTGGAGAAGAAGAAGAACGTGTTGCTTCAGAAAACTGGTCCTATCCAAGTGCAAATACGATACAGAAGTGGGGAATTTGTACTCTAAAGGTTGCTACCAGAGGATATTTCTAGCAGTTATTTCTGGCCTTTAGTGGCTTTGAGCAGGCCAAACTATAGCCTTGCTGTAACAATGGGGCTTCTCGCATTGAAGCACAAAAATAAAAAACCGGCGAATTCTTAGATAGCCATGTTCATGGCCACCATTCTGCAACCGACGAATTCTTTGATCATCATGTTCATGGGCCACCATTCCATTCATAACTTAAATGCTTTCTGATGTAACAAAAGAGATGTGTCAATTTAAGAGAAAATGGAGACCAAACAAATGTAGTCTAATTCACTTAACAAATGTCCACATTTGTATTGAGGACTCCCGGGTTTTAGCCAAAATTGATCACTTCCATCATAGGAAGCTTAGGGAAGCTTTAGAAATTGAGAAACACGGTAACAATCTGAATAGGGATGAAGGTTGGAAAATTATCAGCCACTGGTTCCCGGCTCTCCATTCCTAGTTTTCTTTTTAATAAATTAATACAATTATTATTATTTTATTTCAAAAATAATAATAATAATAATAAAATTTATTTAATCTAATTTTATATTAAATTTTTTATTGATCCCAGTGTTTTGATTTCCTTTATTTTGACTATAAAAAGAATAGAAAAAAATTATTTAAATTAATTTATTAAAAAAGAATAATTTTTTATTTTTTAATGAATCATGAATTAATTAAATTATTTAATTTTTATATTTAGTCATTTTTATTGATCTTAGTTTTTGACTTCCTTTATTTTCTCCATAAATTTAGCTTTGTAAATGTTTTGTTTTAATTTATTTTGACTAAAAAAGAATAATTTATTTTTTATTTTTTTGACTTTCTAACGGATCATTCTATTTTTTCTTATTTTATCTAAAGCATCTATACCTATATATACAATGTTAAGGTTAGATCAGATACTCAACCTTTACCCTGATGATGAACCACAGTAGAGGGTTCGACATGTTGGGTCCAAAAAATTATTCGATGTGATCATTCCGAAAGAATCTATTCTAAACATTATGGATCACAAAAGTCTAAACTGAGAAAAATGTCCACAAATTAAGAAAAGTGTAGACGAAATTGAATAGTGAACCGACTCAAAAAAAACCATATGCCAGATGTCAATCAGAGAATGAAAATGTAGACTACTAAACTAGTTCAAAAGAAGGCCTATTGACCTAAATATAACATGTAATGTGTAAATGAGTTTAAAAATATTTTATTAAATCAATTATAAATATATTAGCATTTGTATCGAGAGGTGCAAAGCAATGTCAATATGATATGTAATCCTTGAGTTCATCCATGTTTCAGTCAAAGAGCACTTATTAGGAAGTGACAAGTGGTAGACGGGGAGTTGTATCAAAGGTATGGATATCAAAACTTTTAAAATGAGACCAAACGAAATACTTGCGATATTGAGTAGCTCTGAATAGTGGCTTTTAGCTTATAAAGCAGATGTGTCTTTTGATAAAATGGCTGGAGTATATGATCAGAGAATTTTCCAATACCAAAAATCTAATACATATAACATTGGCCCTTTATAATAATAGTAATTCAAGGGGTTTTGATCCAGGTGCATAGAAAATGGAAACTGCCTTTCCAAGTGCTCTGTTTACAACACCTACTTCAACCCACAAGTTACATGTGATGAAAATATGTTGTTCGTTGTAAATAATAACTTTTTTATCCAACTGTTCATCTTCTTTGTGTGTACTAATAGGATGGTGGTTCCTTTTCTCTGCATCGCATCATGCAATTAGCATGTTCAATTTTTTGAGCATTGGTTTGTTATGCAATGCGACAGCTAGGTTATATTAGAGAACTTTTGAGGTCTAAAATGGGCCTCCTAAGAAAAATGTACAACTAAAATAAACTCTATAAGAACCAATAGGATTCAAGATGATGATGTCAGCCATGTGGGATGATTCAATATTTTTGGGGTAAAAAAGTAAAAAGATTAAAAAACAATAAAATAATAAAACTACTTTTTCAACTTGTATTTTCAACTTATCTCCCAAAGTTTTACTCAATTTTCGAGTGAGAGTATTCGTTGGATGAAAAATTTTATTCCTCATCCAATGAGCATCCATGTTGCATACTTTCAATGATCCCTACTACACGAAAAATGAAAAATACATGAAAAACATTATTGGAATCACATTTTTCATGTATTTCTCATTTTAGTGTAGCAGGGTCCACAGAAAGTATTCAACATTGGCACTCCCTTGATGAGGAATCAAATTATGCATCCAATGAGTGTTCTCGTTCGAAATTTGAGTAAACCCATAGGGAGATAAGTTGAAAATACAAGTTGAAAATATTTTTTTTTTCTTTTTTTTTCCCTGTAAAATTTGATGATGTAATACAATTTTATTTTATTATTTCCACCATTATTTTATAATTTCCTTAGGAAGCCCATTTTAGACCTAAAAATTCCCCTAATGGTTGGATATAGGTGGATTGCATTGTCGAATTCCTACATCTCATCATTTAACAAAAAGGAATTTGTCCTTGACATGAGAAGGTTCAAGTCTTCGATTGTTGGTGTTGCATTTCTAAGATTCGTGAGCACTTGGCAAAATGCAATTGAAGAGGGTTGGTCCCTTGTTGATGAATGATGGTAGATAGTGTGATGACTGCATCGAAGCTACACCAAAGGGAATTGTCACGCGATGTGTCAACATACATGGGGGTGTGCTTCATAGGAGGTAGTTCACCAAGATCACCAACAAGTATGATAAACTGAATGTTGAAAGGCACATCTTGATACGAAGGAAATACCTCCCTTAAATTATTGTCTATGTGTGAAAGAGATTTAGGCCTAATAAAGCTCATTTCATTAATTAAAATGTATGTGACGTGACAAAGTTTTTCTTGGAGATACATAAGTGGTTGGCACTCAAGCAGATGCATTGATACTGAAGGAATTTGAAGAGCATAATGGATTGCAAGTGCCTCTATGTTAAACACTGCAACACCTGTTGGAGCGAGTAGGAGAAATGGACTTGAATTGGGAGAAGATTCAACAAGAAATGTATCTTTTTGGCAGTCAATTAAATGGGAATTCCCCATGCCAACAGTACCTTGGATGAGAATACTAAGTGGAGGAATGGAGGAAGTGGTCCTAAGGTGGGTGAGGACAATGGTGAAAGAAACTTGTTGGGTGGACAATAGTGAGGTGAGCAAGTGGGGAATTGGAGAGGGGCTAGAATGGATTTGGGTGGATGAGCGACTGAATTTTATGAAACGAATGTTTGTTTATTGCAAAGGAAAATATGACATGGACATGGTATGAAGTGGCACCTCCACGTGGACAAGTGGCAAAGTTGATGATGTGGAAGTAGCAGCAAGTGACATGTGGCAGATAGAAATGTCATTTTTTGTTACTCGACTAGATGATTGGTAAATGAAAAATGGTAAGTACATATTAGATCTTAGACAATATAATATAATTAATCACAGTATATGACTTTGCAAGTAACTTGCGAGGTCATGTAGCAATAGTGAGTTCCATATTGAGGTACCAGAGCACGAGGAACCAAAGTCTATTTTTGTATAAAATGGAAAATCAAGGCTAGTGTCTAGTATGACATAGATGTTAGGACATGGAAGATATGACATATGTAGGACCACATGGAGAACCCTAATTAGTTGAAGGTGACTTGATGTGGAAAACCCATACATCTCAAGACTTGTTCCAAAATTGTGTTTGGTGAGATTTTTTGCATATTTTATTTTGGGTAAAAAATGTCAAAAAGCCAAGGTTATGGGCCAAAGTCCATGAAGGCAAGGGTTATATATTGTGGGTTCTATACTAGGGTACTAGAGTACCAAAGCACTAGGATCAAAATCATGAATATCTCTCGAGTATGAGAAGTCCCTTCAAGTTGAACGACAATATCTTGTACTCAGAAGCTGCAAGCAATCAATATGAGATCTTCTAGTGTACATTACTATGAGAACTATGCAATTGGCTGTGGGGACTACAACTGAAGGGTCTGCTGAAACGACAACATCCATCTCATTGCGGTTGGGCCCCCACTGATCTTACAATTCTCCACCACCTGGACACCGATCTGACAAGAGCGGTAGGATTTTTGGTATAGACTACTCTAGATGAATACGTGGTGGATCTCACGGCATAAAGTTATCAGTCCTTCTCGAAGAATTTTGTTGTGTTCAAATTGAGGCTGAGAGGAAAATTGTTGAAGGAAGTACCTCTTTAGATTAAAAATCTGATGGTGGAAGAAGGTTTATTTTCTTTCCAAGAGTCGAGCATGGTAGTGTAAAACTGTAGTGTTGGGGGAAGGATCAAAGGGGGGGGAATTCTATTGAATGGGTGACTATGCTACCGTTGAAAGGATGGATATAGAAGACTAATGAAGGGATAGGTAAGTAAGAGAGCAGATGAGGGCGCTGATAGCAAAAATGTTAAAGGAAAGGGCCATGCGGGTAATGAAGGTGCATGCAGAGGGACCAAACCAATCAGGAGTGGTGTCAAGGGGTCCACAAGGAATATTTGAGATCATAGAGATATTAGCAAAAGGAATAGAGATAGATAAGCTATATGAAATCCTAGAAGGCAATAGAAATTCTCCCTCCCTAGTTGTGGGGGAGGTGTCTAATGGAAGTGGTCATAGTAATCCCAAGGAAGATATGGAAAATGAGATGTGTGATTTTATGAGAAAAGTGTTTGTGGAGGACAATGTGCAAGATAAAATCAGGCATCCGTCCCCCTAAAGCTAAGGTAGAGTTCACCCCGACCTTCCCCTGGTACTTTACAATAATCCTGGTAAATTTGTTGCTAATTTAGTTAAAGCAATACAAACACATAATGTGTTAGGCCCCTATACTACTAGTGTAACCCTTATTGTTATTAGTACAACCCACTTATTATATTGATGTACCCACATAGTGCCCATATTGTTACTATTGTACCCCATATAAGCCCGCTAATGTTACTATTGTGGCTTCATATTATTATTGTTAGGTCGGCTGGGTTATATTGTGACTCCTTAGACTCCTATATATAGAAAGGAGGTTTTGTCATTTGAATCATCCAAGAATTGTTCATTTATGTAATGT
>APFE030945200.1:306752-327991 GCA_000404065.3 Pinus taeda | reverse complement strand
TGGTTTTAAGGAATTTTTGAAGGCCCTCCATGTCATATGGATCCTTAGTGATCTTTTTCTTCGAATCATCCTTAAAGGACACTTTTTTGGATTTTCGTTCTTCCAGGGCAGTTTTCTTTTCCAAGGCGATTACACTTTTTTCAACAGCGAGGGATTCCTTCATGTTTTCAGCCAATGTAGGCTGTTTATCCCTATCCAAAAAAATGGGTATGTTTGAGGGTAAGGCGGTGATATACCACTCGCTTCTAACTTGTTCACTTGGCTTATCATCGGTGGGGATTTTGTTCAAGAGTTTGTTAAATCGGGAGTTAAACACCTTAATGGGTTCTCTTGACTCGATCCTTAAATTGGAAAGGTCATGGACTAGTGTAGCCAAGGATCTATCATCGCCGTATTTGGTAAGGAACTGTTCCTGGAAGATATTCCAACTGGTGATGGATCCGAAGGGCAAGGAAAAATACCAAGACCCTGCTGATCCTTGTAGTATATAGGGAAACAATCTAACTACCACATCTTCTTCAGTCACTCCCTTCAAATTGACCAACAACATAAAATTATTTATGTGTTCTTCTGTTGACGTTCCAGCATTTAGATTGAACTTTGGTAGCCATTTTTCGGGATAATCGGGTAACGGATGTAAAGGCGCAGGCATGGTGACTACACCAGGAATTCTCCATGGTCTTTGAGCCATTTTAGGAGTACCAACGATTGCCTGTGGTGTTCCAGGTGCTTGAGGGGGAGGTGGAAGTGAAGAATGAAAAGATTGTGATGTTTGAGATGAAGTCCCTTGGTGAACAACAATATGTAGTGGTGAAGTGGGTGTTTGACTCCGCACAGGTGATGATGAAATGGAAGATGATGGAGAAAAGGTTTCGCTACCAGAGCCTTCAGCAGTCTTTTTAATCCTTTTCCTTTCGAGCAAAGGAAACTCAGGTGTTTCAATACCTAGTTGTTCACTTTGGAGTCTGGTAAGGTGAGGAGGTAAGTGGAATTACGAAGTCTGACTACCTTGTGATACTTCATATTTAGGAGGCGAAATCGAGAAGCCTTGAAGTTTCTGGATGACAGATTGAACTTCAGGGGACTCCGGACTTAAGTGTTTTGAAGTATGATGTAATTGAGCAGTAGTGGTTGATTCTTCCTCATCTCGTCTGGATACTAGTGATTCAGAATGCGAACGAGAGGTCCGAGGAGAGGTGGAGGGTGAATTACTCTTTGAATGGTCTGTAGGTGTAGGATTACTCTCCATTCATAGCGGATGGCCCTCCTTCTAGCGCCTAAATGTTGATGCCTCGAAAATCGCTGCAACAACATTGGGGGATAACCACCCGGTCCGGACCTTAGTACAACTCCTTTTTCGTTTGGGATGGTGGCTCCGACTGGATATAACGGGACCAATTTCCCGATAATGAATAAAAGGGATGGATGAGTGATGAGTTGTCTGTTCTAATGATAGGAGGATAGCTTATTCTATCAACAAAAATATGAAAACTAATACTAATCCCGGGAACAACTATTCATTTGAAATGCAGCGTTTAATAATCCTTATTTATTAACAAGCATATAGATGACTCTGTAAAATAAACACAGATATTCAATCATTTAAAGATTCTAGATTTTAGAGATTTGTGGTTTTTATCTGTTGAATTAGAAACCGGAGAACCCACAGTATGAAGATTTTTATGCCAACGTTTCAGATCCCAAATGGGATCCATCATCAGGACTTTTAGAATGTTGATAAAAGATGAGCTGCAATAAGTATTTATTTCTCCATTGCATCTCATCTTTTATCAACATTCTAAAAGTCTTGATGATGGATCCCATTTGGGATCTGAAACGTTGGCATAAAAATCTTCATACTATGGGTTCTCTGGTTTCTAATTCAACATTTAAAGATTACTTCGTCCAAATAGTCAAACGAAGCAATTAACACAAATTACTGCATTGATCATTTATATCATCGATACATATACGATTGAAAGAAAAGCATGTTATAAACAACCAATAGTGGGATGCATAAAGGATGTTGTTAAAACACATATATATATAAGAGATAATAGCGAGAGCGATCAAATGACAATTCACATAACAGGAATGAGTTCAGACACAGATAATAGTACCATATGAGCTGCTAATCAATCCCGAATATCAATCGCTATTTGAAATTCTTCCTTAAACACATAAATGCTTTTAAACAAAGACAATAGTGCACATTTGTATAAAAACCTTCCTCATCAAAATCAGAATAATTGGTCCAGTTTCATAAAAGAATATCCCTAAAGTACAATAGTGCAACTTCAGGGTTTAAGTCATATACAAAACTTTATGACCATTTCTAAATGCATGAAAGGGTCTATAAATACTACTAAGCTAAAAAAAATCTATGAAACAAAATCCTACTAAATTGGCATCAATTAATGCTATCTATCTTCGTGGGGGCGATCTGGCAGTCGGCGATGTGAATCATGAGTCAGGCTGCTTGCCTTTAAACCTGAGCTGGCTTATCGCAAGCATTGGCTCCACTTCAGGTGGTCTGTTGAGGCGCAAGCTGAGTTGGGCAGCAAAGGTGGCATCCTGAATATCGGGTATAATATACCTGATTGCATCTGTGAGGCATTTGAGGGCGGCTCTCTGGCTGTGCAGCTTCACTAAGAAGAACCAATAGACATCCCATGTCAAACTGTTGATCCCCGCGATTAACCTTCCATTTTTCTCCAGCTCTGGGTAGCATGAATGCTCCAACATCTTTGTTGTTGTTAATTGGCCTGGAGTACATAGGGAAATCATGTTAGACAAATAAAGAGTATTATTTACTAATTCAACCAAATTACTAGTGGTTTCCTTGCATCTTAAAATCGTTCTTTCTGCCTTCATTAACTGTGATTTCCATTCTGTGAATAATATTTCCTTATGTGATTCCAAAATCCTTGGTAGGTTAGCTGCCTGTCCTTGATCGGAATCTTTCCATTCCAGAAAATTTGTCAATGTTTCTTTGGCCTGATCCAAATCTGTCCTTGCCTTTTCTACTTTTTCGCTTATGGATGCCACTAAGTCGCACAATGGCTCTGCCTAGGTGATTTGCTGACACAAGAGCTTCATTTGATTTATCAATTCTTTATTGAATTGAAATGCCTCTGCTTTAAACTCATCCACCTGAGGGAGCTTTTTCATTTGCTCAATTTGAGCTGATAAGTGAGCGATTTGCTCATCTTTGGATTTTAGCATTCCCTCAGTTGATATTTTTAATTGTGCCAATGCTGCCGATAGCTCCTTTTGCTTTTGGATTGCGCTATCGTCAATCCTCTGTTTTTCTTCTTGCAATTGCTTAGTCAGCTGATTATTATTTTGTTGTTGTACTAGCAATTGCTGTTCTGCCTGCTTTTCCTTCTACTATGCTTCCGATAATTGAGCCTGTAGCGAAAAGATGCCTTGATCTTTTGCCTTTAATAGACTGATCACCTCCGATGCTTTATCTATTGTTGCCACCGAATAAGCTCCAGCGTATTGCGATAGCTTTGTCAAGTCATCGGAGGGGTCAAATTCTTCTTTCCATACCACATTGCCCGTTACTGTTAATTCAGGGAATAAAGAAGGTTGATCAGCCCTTCTCCTCTTCCTCTGTCGTTTCACTACAGCTTTATGCTTAGGGCTCTAGAAGACATCCATGGGAGGAATCTCTTCTATCTGCAAAATGATTTCGCCCAATGGGTCCTTTGGAATTATTTCCATTTCCTTTAATTTGGGTGGGTCGTTGGTTTCGCCCGAAACCTACTTTGATGTTGCTTCCTGTGTGTCGCCCTCTTTTGAAACCTCATCATCTTTAAAGCATTCTAGATTGCCAATGATTGAATTGAATTGCTGCCATTCCTGGAGAAATTTCGGATCAATCTGTGTATCATCATTAACTTTTGAACCGCTCTCTTCTTGAGTTTTGGCCTGGGTTTCTTCCTGCCTCTGGTCATGCACTTCCTTCTGCTACTTTGATGTAATAGGAGGTTCTTTATCACGTCGCTGCTTAGGCTCGCTTGATTTTGTTGTTGGAGTAGTTGCTAACAGGTCTAGAGGCAGAGTTTGCAACCTTTGCTCTCTATGTCTGTTAAATTCGACCAGCCCCTCATCGTTGTATTCATTTATGGCGAGCGATTTAAATTGATATAGAGACTTGGCCGATGCGAACAAATCTTCAAATCTGTCTACTTTGTGCTCGAATTTGTCCAATTTGGCCTGGTCGGGTGCATTGTAGGAATGTTTTTTTGGATCGAATCGCCTGCTTGGTAGAGTTTCCAAGGTCAGCGAATTTATTTTCTCATCTTCCTTCTCTACATGTTTGAGATCATGCAAAGTGTAAATACCAATTCGCAAAGGAAAGAAGAGCCAGACATGATTCTTTGCTTTTCTCAAAGTTTGAGTAAGCCCATCGGCGTTGATCTGATAGGCTATTTCCCTGGCGAGTAGTTTATCAGGGATGTATAGAGGAAGCACATGGGGCTTGGCTTAACTGCCAAAAACTCTGATATAGGTGAACTTTTCTTCTCCAAACCAACTCCCTACAGCAGTTAAATCGACCCCCACTTGGTCAAAAATCTTAGGGGCAGGCTTATTGAAAATGGAATAATGAAGAGGCAACATGAAACTGTTGCAAATTTGATACAAATGGTGTTTGTAGTTGGTATTCCACAACTTTTGATGATATATGTGGACAGGTGCGGGGTCTTGCGACATCCACCTCCATCCAAGCACAAGAAATTCAGAATTAAAACATAAAACATCTAATACATAGGCGTTGTAGTAAAATGGCAGAATGAACCTCTCAGTGACGCGAGAGTTGAATCTGAAATTAAGAAGGCGAGTTGCTAGCTTATCGGATAGTATATCCGCCCAATCCATTATTTCGCCACTACATGACGCCTCCATTAAGGGGACCATTTCTATGGTAGAATTGGCGGAATCATGTAATCCCCATAGTCTGCACATCATTATCCCAGCATAGCAATAAGGAGAACATAGGGAATCGACCGAGTACTTACCCGAAGATTCGTGCTTGTGCTTTGCTGGATTTTGTCTCCAACCTCAAATGGGTTCAGAGTCAGTCTCATTTTCAGCTCGGAATTTCTCCAGGAATGTCGTGTTATACTTCTTCTCTTCCACCGGTAAATGATACATTTGCCTTAGATCCTCGGCTCGAAAAGAACCGAAAATCCTCCCATCTATAGTGCTGAACGTTCTATCGGTAATTGGGATTTCTTGAATCGCCCATCTTACCACATCTATATATGGGAGAACTTTCTCCCGGGCCACTATTCTATGAAGAAAGGAGTTGGCTAAATCACTCAGATTAGCCTTAGATTTACTGGTGTTGTCGGCAGAAACTTGTATCCCTGTCCCCCTCGGGTCTTCAGCTTCAATCAGGTTATATGTGCCTTGCCAAGTAGCTCTGGTAACTCCCAAGCATGTAGTGTCTGATATAAGCCCTTTCTTTTTATTGCCTGAATCAACAACAGGTTTCCCTGCGGCCGAGGAAGCGGAAGGCATTGTGGTCTTCTTGGACTTCTTTCCCATTCCGCTCAAATCTGTTTCTGCGGGAGAATTATGCACAGAGAGAACGATAGGCGTAATGCAGGGAATAATAACATAAATCGATAGACTGAGATATATATATATATATATATATATATTGATAAATTCATGGTGATCGATTGACTTAAGATGGCTTCGAATCAAATCTGTAAACAGATCGCAGGCTTGCTGTTTTCATTAAACGGCCGTTAAGGCCTGTCAATCTCATCAATACCAGTCAATTCGATTAATGGCCGAATGATTTATTTGAAGCGTGCCTTGGGCAATTTGGCAGTTGAGCACGGATGAGCGGCTTTTCGAAAGATTGTGCCTTAATTACGAATAAATCGTATTAAACTGCTTTCATGGTTTTCTTTGAAAACTGCGCTTTTGCCTTTATCACAATCGGGCGTCGGGGAAAATCATAAGTCATTGTTTTGGTTCCATTTGGAATCCCCAATCGCCAATAGCGTTATCGCATCGCATCGGGAGTAGCGATTGGGGCGGTTAAAAAGGCGTGCATAGCTGATTGTCGATTGCCGATAGCGATATCGCATCGCATCGGGGCAAGAGGGAGCTTTATTGCGTTTAATTCATTACCACCGATATCCGATAGTGATATCGCATCGCATCGGATATTGAGGGATTTAATTATGCCAATTCTATTATTGCCGATATCCAATAGCGATATCGCATCGGAGCAAACCAATATGTCCTCAAGTTGTGTTCCCTTTGTCATTACGATATGTGATCTTGCGATCGCTTTATCGCAATGACAAAAGATTAATCGTTTTATGTTAAGGCTTTTGATTGATTTATGGAAAAGGCTTTTTGGTAATGTTTTATTTTATTTCTTTGGGCCTTTTAGAATAGACCTAAATTGATACCAAAGGAAACAAAATTTAAAAAGGGACCCATTTCATATTATGGTTTTGAGATAATATTGATATGAAATGGGGGGTTGTTGTAGGGCACAACAGGTTGTTAAAATGCTGTGGAAAATAAGTTGGAGGAGATAGAGGCAGCGAGAGGATCTAGCAGAACAGAAAGAGGGCTGAAGGGCCAACAGGACAATAGACAGTGGAAGGGGAGAAGGTGCCAACAGAGAACATAAGGTTGAAAAAGAAGTTTTTCTTTATGCAAAGCTTAGTGCAGCTAACAGTAGACTGACTAAAGCTATGTGAAGACATTATCAGAGAGCATGAAGGCTATTGGAGACTATGTGTGGGTAGTGTGCAGAGATGTAAAGACTTCTTCATAAAAATACTGGCTATCATTGATGCTGTAGCTTGGAGACTGCAATGAAGCTATAATCAGACAGAACTCAGTAGAGAAGAGTTCTGAGAGTAGAACATTATTATCAAATGAACCTTGAAAATATTGGGTGAGAACCCTTGAGGCTGGTGCCTCAGAAGTAAGTAGGATTGGAGTCCTTGGGGCTGGCGCTCAGAAGCAAGAAGGATAGGAGTCCTTGGGGCTGGTGCCTTAGAAGTAAGAAGGATTGGAGTCCTTGGGGTTGATGCCTCATAGGTAGGAAGGATAGGAGTCCTTGGAGCTGGTGCCTTAGAAGTAAGAAGGATTGGAGTCCTTGGGGTTGATGCCTCAGAAGTAGGAAGGATAAGAGTCTTTGGGACTTGTGTCTCAAGAAATGGAATGATTGAAATCCTTGGGAGTTGGTGCTCCTAAGTCCAAGATTGGTGTCTTGGCGAAGTAGAGTTGGTGCTCTGGAGGTTGGAGCCTCACCAAAGTCCGAGTTGGAGCTTGGTAATTAATTGCAACCACTTATATATTGTATCTATTTTACTGCAAAGATTATATTAATAAAAGCATTGATTATTGTTGTTCATCTTGTGTTCTGAATATAAATTGTTTAACTTGTAAAACAATAGTCGAAAAAGAAACATTGATTCAACTCCCCTCTAAGTATTTCCACCAATTAGTATCAGAGCAAGTACCTTCATTCAAAGCTTAACAACTTGAAGGTTTACCTTTATAACACAAATGGCGAGGTCAAGGAAGAAAGTCTCCAATCCTCCTAAGGATATGTCTCCCTCTACTACTAAAATAGAAGACAATCAATTTGAGGAGGCTCCGAGGCTCAATGGGAACTTTAAAATATGGGAAGCAAGAATGAGGAATTTCCTTCAGACCCAAGGCATTTAAATCTCGAATTCCATGACTGCTGATAGCATGATGGATGAGGAATCCAAGGAGTACAATGCAAAAGCAATGAAGGCAATCTTGAATGGGCTACCTGATTCTGTAAAGAACAATATAGGAAAATGTTCATCAGCAAAGGGTATATGGGACAAACTTCATGTCCTTCACTCAAAAGGAGCTTTGACCATCACCATCAGTCAAGAAGATGATGGAAATCTAGAAAGAAATCCAAAACCCATCATAAAAGCTGAACATGAGAATGATGATGTCAAGGCTAAAGCAGACTTAGAAGATGAAGAGAATGAAAAAGATTTTGTAGAAGAACCCCTCGCTCAACTTATGACTGCCATGGAAGAGATTAACAATTTGAAAAAGGAAAATGAGGAACTTAAGAAGAAAACACTAGTTGGTAACCAAGATCAAACAAGGAAGAAAGTTGACCCCATCAAGCTTCAAGTACAAGAAAGGGATGGAGAGCTTGCCAAGCTTAAGAAGGAATATCATCAAAGCAAAAGAAAGCATCATGAAGAAGTCATATCCATGACAAATCAATTGAATGAAGCAAAGAAGTAGGGAGATACCTTGTCAAGTCAACTTGAACAAAGGCACAAGAGCTTGAACAAACTTGAAGAGGAGATTGGTCAATACAAGGTAGAGGTCTTCTCTCTCAAGTCTCAACAACAAGGAGTTGAAAAGACCATGGAATCATTGGAAGTCATAGAAGGACAGGTTGATGAAGTAGGAAAGGAAAGAAACCCCATGATCCATCAATTGAAAGCAAAGGATGAAGAAATATTCAAAATGAAGTCAAATATCATCTTCCTTAAAATAGACGCAGATGAAGTTATTCGTATCAAGGAAGAAACTGAGGAACAACTTGCTAAGAAGAATAGTGAGTGTGAAAGATTTGAAGAAGAGATTGTATTCCTTAGGACAAAGGTTGAAGGGATGAACAAAATCTTGAAGAGCTCTCAAGCCTTGGATGACATGCTCAGCTATCACAGATGTCCATCTGATAAATTAGGTCTTGGGTATGCAGCTGAATCCTCAAACAAGAATGAAAATGCTTTAAACAAAAGAGATGTGAAGAAGCCAGAAAGAAATGGTGATGCTCCCAGTTCCAACAAAGGCAAGGAGAAAAATCAAGGCTACGTTAGAAGAAATATTGCTCCAAGAAGAAATCCTGCTCCAAGAAAAAATCTAGCTCCAAGAAGAAATATAGATGATGTCAAAGAGGCAAGAGGAAATGGTTATCATCAAAGGATCTCAAGGCAGAAAGGCTTTAGAAGTACATCAAGGAAACCTCCATCTCCCAGGTACCAAATTTCATTTTGTGGTTATTGTTATTCTTGTACAAAATTTGGTCACACGGAAAAATACTATAAAGAATATCATAAAGATAGATGTTATAGTCCCCAACCATCTCATAGAGATAGATATTATAGTCCCCAACAATCTCCAAGAAACAATTTTGGAGGAAGAAATCGTGAATTCTTATTCAAGAACAATATAGAATGCTTCAAGTGTCATAACATTGGTCATATGGCACGTGATTGTAACTTAACATGGGCTCTTACAGAAGCTAGAACCATGCAAAAGAAGAATTTTACACGAGTATGGAGAAGAAAGAAAATACAATCCGAAAGTCCCTTGAGCTCTCCAACGAACATCATATGCTATTGGCCTGAATTGGACAATCTAAGCATTTGATGGGAAGACTCTACCAAAGGGAGATGATGTATACAATTAGGGGGAGCCTGTAATTCTTGATCACTATTGCAGAAGCTATTAGTGAAAAGGGTCTTGATGAAATCCTTGTTGATATATATTAACAATCATTCTTTGATGAAGATCATTTCTCAGGAGTACTCCATTATAGAATATGATCCTATAACCATTCTTTGGACTATTGTTAAAGATGCTTTCCACTTAATCACTAAGTAGTAATTGAAGCAATAGAGAAAGTCATCTAATGTTAGAGAAAATAGGGCAAACAACCATGGTGCTCTTATCATAGAAGTTTATGTCTTAACTCAGGGATTTAATGTGAGAATAGATAAATTCAGGACACTAATAAAGGCAGTCTTCAAAGAAACAGATACACCTGAATTAGAGTTTGAAGTAAGAGCAGCTAGAAACCTATATCAAAACTGAAGCACTGCATGAAGATGCAGATCGACAATTGTATTTAAAAGACAATCACATATTAGATATCTAAATCTGCTAAGAGGAAATAACTAGCAAAGATAAGGATGGCAGTGAGTTAAGAAGAAGCACAGAGACACATATGAACTTAGATGTGAAGATAGACAATAAGAAAGACAATCTCAGTGGCATTGTTCTCTAGATTCGGACTATCAATGTATCTGAATTCTCCCTATGGAGACAACAACATGGATTGAAGCATAAACGCCTGGACTTGGACACTTGGTGTACGACCATTTGCAATCTGAATGAAAGCATTAAAGTAGAGCATCTTTAAGCATTGTTGAAGCCATGATAGAGTAGTTCTGAGACATGAAGAGGGAATAATGAGCTAATTGATGGTAAAGCATCAATCCTTCTATCTTGAGTAAAAAGAAGAAGAGCACTATGATAGGGGGAGTTACAGACATGTGAAGATCTACCATTCATGAAGAAAAGAAGCAGTATGATAGGGGGAGTCCCAGAGCACTCCTTTGCCATTGATGTCAAAGGGGGAGAGAAGAAGAATATTGCCATCAATAACAAAGAGGGAGATTGTTGACCTAGGTTGTCATTGATGACAATATTGCAATATTCTAGATTCTAGATGATGATATGAAGCCAAGGGGAAGCAGAGCAGATTCATGAAGAGACAGGAGCAAGGCCATTAGGATAGCCAAGCCATAAGCAAGAGGAGTTACCAAAGGAGGCATATTACAAGATATCAGAGCAAGAGATGTGTTCTCATATGCAAGGAGGTCTTTGAAAGACACTTCCAAGCCAGAGGAGCCACATTGGAGCAAGAGGAGCTATAGGAGGAGCCATATTACAGGATATCAGAGCAAGAGAGGCATTCATATATGCAAGGAGGTCTTTGAAAGATAATTCCAAGCCAGAGGAGTCACATTGGAGCAAGAGGAGCTACAGGAGGAGCCATATATATATATATATGCCAAAAATGAGTTCTCAGAGCTACAAAAGCAAACAGAGCGAGCAGAACAGACCATATATATATGTCATATATATATGCCAAATAAGAGGAGCACACAGAGCAATAAGAGGAAAAAGAGAAACAGAGCCATCAAAGAGCTTATATATGCTTGCTTTGATACTATGAGCGGAGAGAAAGCCCATATATATAGGCTTAACACTATCGGCAGGCATCTATGGCACATTACACTATCAGGGGCGGCGATATGACTCAAACTCATGTATTTACCCATCGGTGGAAAAAAACCATGCATATATGTGTTTAACACTATCGGAGGCGCAAACGGAGGCCAAGGCATGTACATAGGCAAATACACTATCGGAGGTAGAAAGCGGACCTGAATTGTTATGAACAAGAGTGTTGAGTTGTATCGTGTCCGTTACATAATATTATATCGCATCAACACTTCAGGAGTGGCGTTACAGTGTGTCATGTGGACCATTGTGATCGCCGATAGCGATTATCACATCGAGAATTTGGAGCTAAGGTAATACAGTGTTAAGCGGTCCTTTCATTGTGATCGCCAATAGCGATACATATTTATGCAGACCCACCCCAACATTGCAATATAAGTTAATCTATGATCACATCCATCGCATATCGCAAGTGGTAAAGCCTTGCCACAATGGAAGTGCTCACTACAATAAGGCTGTGGACCCGATGGGCATATTAATTATGTTTTAATACCATATCACATCCAGTCCATCAAAGTAGTGGAGAATCGGCCATCGGCCCTGAGCGGAGTCATGGGTCCGATATATAAAGGATCCCCGAGAGTCACGAATCGCCGATTGCGATTTAAGTGAAAACGTGATACATGAATAGGTGCAATTGTAATATTTCTTGAAGTCCGCCTTTTAGTCTGTTTGACTGTTTTTTCTTATATTCTCTGTGTAATGGAATGTTTGGCTTATGCGGGGTGTTTTAAGCCGAAAGGCTTACAATGGCTATTCCGATGGTTCAAGAAGCTGAACATTAGTTAAATGGGGTGAGTCATGGCGATAGTGATTACAATTGGGACATGGCTGTCCGTTAAAGTATGTCAACTTTGTGTATGCCTGCCGTCATTAAAAAAGGAGAGCGTTGTTACAAGTTTTTGAATATGTGTTCCCTATGCATGATTCAATCCTTGCCATTGAATCAACATGTCATATGAGCATGAATAGACAGAGGAAACTATAAGCCGGGAAGCTGAAGAACCAAGCGAGCATAGAGGAAATGACAACAAGCGTTGAGGAAGCTAAAGGGCCAGCGAAGAGAGGAAACCGACAGATAGAGGAATGAGGAATGAATAAAGGACAAAAAAGTAGAGAACAATAAACTATTGAATGTTGTTGAAGGTTGTTAAAATGTTGTGGAAAATAAGTTGGAGGAGACAGAGGCAGTAAGAGGATCTAGCAGAATAGAAAGAGGGCCAAACGAAGGGCCAACAGGACAATAGACAATCGAAGGGGAGAAGGTGCTAGCAGAGAACATAAGGTTGAATAGGAAGTTGTTCTTTATGCAAAGCTGAGTGCCACTAACAGTAGACTGACTAAAGTTGTGTGAAGACATTATCAGAGAGCATGAAGGCTATTGGAGACTATGTGTGGGCAGTGTGCAGAGTTGTAAACACTTCTTCATAAGAATATTGGTTGTCATTGATGTTGTAGCTTGGAGATTGCAGTGAAGCTATAATCAGACAGAACCCAGTAGAGAAGAGTTTTGAGAGCAGAACATTATTATCAAATGAACCTTGAAAAAATTGGGTGAGAACCCTTGAGGCTGGTGCCTCAGAAGTAAGTAGGATTGGAGTCTTTGGGGCTAGTGTCTCAGAAGCAAGAAGCATAGGAGTCCTTGGGGTTGGTGCCTCAGAAGTAAGAAGGATTGGAATCCTTGGGGTTGATGCCTCAGAAGTAGGAAGGATAAGAGTCCTTCGGGCTGGTGCCTCAGAAGTAAGAAGGATTGGAGTCCTTGGGGTTGATGCCTCAGAAGTAGGAAGGTTAGGAGTCCTCGGGACCGGTGTCTCAGGAAATGGAAGGATTGAAGTCCTTGGGAGTTAGTGCTCCTAAGTCCAAGATTGGTGTCCTGGCGGAATAGAGTTGGTGCTCTGGAGGTTGGAGCCTCACCAAAGTCCAAGTTGGAGCTTGGCATTTGATTGCAACCACTTATATATTGTATCTATTATAGTGCAAAGATTATATTAATAAAATCATTGATTATTGTTGTTCATCTTGTGTTCTAAATATAAAATGTTTAACTGGTAAAACAATAGTCGAAAACGAAATACTGATTCACCCCCCCTTTCAATATTTCCAACAATTGGTATCAGAGCAGGTACCTTCATTCAAAGCTTAACAACTTGAAGGTTGACCTTTAGAACACAAATGGTGAGGTCAAGGAAGAAATTCTCCAATCCTCCTAAGGATATATCTCCCTCTACTACTAAAATAGAAGACAATCAATTTGAGGAGGCTCCAAGGCTCAATGGGAACTTTAAAATATGGGAAGCAAGAATGAGGAATTTCCTACAGACTCAAGGCATTGAAATATGGAAGTCAATGGTTGCTGATAGCATGATGGATGAGGAATCCAAGGATTACAATGCAAAAGGAATGAAGGCAATCTTGAATGGCCTACCTGATTCTGTAAAGAATAATCTAGGAAAATGTTCATCATCAAAGGGTATATGGGACAAAGGTCATGATATTCACTCAAAAGGAACATTGACCATCACCATCAGTGAAGAAGATGACAGAAATGTAGAAAGAAATCCAGAACCCATCATAGAAGCTGAACTTGAGAATGATGATGTCAAGGCTAAAGCAGAGTTAGAAGATGAAGAGAATGAAAAATATTTTTTAGAAGAGCTCCTTGCTCAACTTATCACTGTCGTGGAAGAGATTAACAATTTGAAAAAGGAAAATGAGGAGCTTAAGAAGACAAAACTAGTTGGTAACCAAGATCAAACAAGGAAGAAAGTTGACCTCATTAAGCTTCAAGTACAAGAAAGGGATGAAGAGCTTGCCAAGCTTAAGAAGGAATATCATCAAATCAAAAAAATCATTGTGAAGAAATCATATCCATGACAAATCAATTGAATAAAGCAAAGAAGCAGGAAGATACCTTGTCAAGTCAACTTGGACAAAGGCACAAGAGCGTGAACAAACTTGAAGAAGAGATTGGTCAGTACAAGGTAGAGGTCTCCTCTCTCAAGTCTCAACTACAGGAAGCAAGGAAACAAGCACAAGGAGTTGAAAAGACCATGGAATCATTGGAAGCCATAGAAGGATAGGTTGATGAAGCAGGAAAGGAAAGAAACACCATGATTTGTCAACTGAAAGCAAAGGATGAAGAAATCTTCAAAATGAAGTCATATATCATCTTCCTTAAAATAGAAGCAGACAAAGTTATTCGTATCAAGGAAGAAACTGAGGAACAACTTGCTAAGAAGAATAGTGAGTGTGAAAGATTAGAAGAAGAGATTGTCTTCCTTAGGAAAAAGGTTGAAGGGATGAACAAAATCTGGAAGAGCTCTCAAGCCTTGGATGACATGCTTAGCTATCACAGGTGTATATCTGATAAATCAGGTCTCGGGTATGTAGGTTAACCCTCAAACAAGAATGAAAATTCTTTAAACAAAAGAGATGTGAAGAATCCAAAAAGAAATGGCGATGCTCCCAGTTCCAGCAAAGGCAAGGAGAAAAATCAAGTCTACATTAGAAGAAATACTGCTCCAAGTGTTAAATTGGAAAAACGTCTCTATCTACCAACAGTATCGTAGTTTCTACCCTTTTAATTTAAAAGAAATATTAAACTTTTATATAATAATTTTTCTCTTTGCATCTTTTAAAGTTTGAAAAATATAATATATTATATAATAAATAATATTTAAAAAATAATTAAACAACTTTAAAATTTTGAAAAATATAAATATTATTATAATAATAAATATATTTAAAATATAATTAAGCATCTTTAAATACATTTAAAAATTTGATGAGCGTTTATAAAGTTAGTTAACATTTTGTATAAAATTTTGGATTATATTGTATGTTTCAAATGGATATGCTCAAATTTTTAGATGGAGACTCCACCTACCATTATAGATTAATAAAGAATAATACTAAAAAAATAG
The DNA here is from genome assembly GCA_000404065.3 of Pinus taeda. Lineage (NCBI taxonomy): Eukaryota > Viridiplantae > Streptophyta > Pinopsida > Pinales > Pinaceae > Pinus > Pinus taeda. Next base: position 312,983 of record APFE030945200.1, on the reverse strand, counting down.
TCTAACGAATAAACAAATGTTTTTTTTTGTTGCTAAAATGAGGCAATACAATTTCTGGTGAGATTGTGATTTCTTGTTTTTAGATACACTTTTGAATGCATGAATAGATTCAACACCCTAAAAAACCCTGAAGCATTAGATCTTTGCAAAATAAACATCTTAAACTTATGATCTTTAAAAATATGTACTAGAATTTGAACAAAATTGACTTGAAAAAATGTTTGGAAAAGTGTTATTTCATCTATTAGACTATGTGCTAAAAAAGTGTGCACTAAGACTAATAAATAGGGAGGAAGAGTGGATTACTGTTGAAAGGAACCTTCAAATTAATTGTGGTTTAAGAGAAGATTTCCACAGTTGTTCATTTTGTATAGGGTTTTTAGATGAAAATGTGTATAGGATTTGTAATCTGTCAAACTTTTCAAGTGAACACTCCACCCATCAGTGTTCTAATGATGCAGTGTTATGATGATGGATGGAGTTTGCACGAAAAATGTATGAGGGATTAAAAATCTTATAAAGTGATTGATCCAAAATCCTTTACTAATTGTGATTTAGTTGGGAGGTCACCTTGAAAAATGAAAATTATTCCCTAAAGTTAGGTGACAACATCTCCAACATATTAGGGTGTAAAGCCCTTCTGAGCTCAAAGAGGTTTTAAATGGTTGGGATATTGAAAAGAATAAATAGAGGTTTTAAATGTTTGGTATATTGAAAAGAATAAATAGAGGGAAAGTGGATGATCTTTGAAAGAAAAGTTCAAATTAATTATGATATGGTGGACATTGAAAATTACATGTTGATCATCTAGCTATGTCATAAATTTTCAATGTTGAATATTTAGCTGTCATAATTAATTTAAACTTTTTTTTCAATGATCATCCTCTTTCCCCCTATTTATTCTCCTCAATATACCAAACATTTAAAACCTATTTGCATCAAGAGACACTTTACAACTCGGAGATGTTTTAAAGTAATGTTACATTTAAAAATAGTAAAATAATACTTATCTTAATAAAATTATAAAATACTAATAATAAAAAAATTAATGTTGGCCATTAATAAAATACTTCAATTTCCACTCTAAGTTTACATCAAGCTTTATATCCAGAAATAAAGTATAACCCTCATTTGCCTGCTTGATAGAACAATGATAACATGGATCTTAACTCTAAACAACATATATCCATGTTAACCCCCATTCCTAGGGTTAACATGGATCTTAACTATAGATCTACCAAGAATCTAGAGAAATCAAATCTATGAATATGCAAACCTTTTTTCAAGTTGTGCATTCAAAAATAAATTTACATTTTGATAGATTTAATTTTTTGTTGAATTTAAGTTTGTGTGATCCATATCAAGTTTTTCAGACGAGTTTTTGGCAAAAATCACATCATAATTCATTTGTCAATGTGTTTCAAAACTTATTGGTTCGAAACAGGTCGACAAATAAATAATTATGATGTGATTTTAGCCAAAAACTCTTCTTAAAAAATCAAAAATAAAAATAAAATATCTATAATATAATAAATTGAAAATTAATTATTTTCTATTTTAAATATAATAATTTAGCCAAAAACATTTTTTTTTAATAATTTTTTATTTTAAACCTCATTATAAGAATTTAATAATTACCTTGAAGGTCGGATGAAGTCACCCGTTTAAGTTATTATTTTTTAAGGCTCTCATGGAGTTACCTTAATATTTATATTATGTTTTAAAGGCTGCATGGAGTCACCATGGTAAATTGATTGATTGATACGTGGAGACTATTCAATCGGTGATCCATATCACCTGTAGAAGCAGAGAGGACCACTCGTAGATCGAAGATAGGGTTTCTTTTATTGGCGTACCTGATTCCCTGCATTAACCTCCTTTACTATTAATATATTTATTTGTGAAAATTCTTCTGTGGAAGGTTCCATCTAAATTTTTCATTATTTTTCTTGCGCTGCCGAATCTGTTATCAGCGATGGAGTCCAAGTTTTCTTCCGCTGCTATGCCGGATAATGAAGCTGTGGTTTCATCGCTGAGTCTATTCCAACAGCATTGGGACTCCCCCAACGATCAAAGAAGAGAGTGGTAGCAAAGATAGTGAACAGAAAATTAATAACACCCAGCAGTCACTCAAAGGGGCCGTCCTTAAGAAACAACCCATCTATCATCTACCTTCAACTGTTTACCCATTTATAATCTTGAAAATATAGTAGGAACAAGCACATTTTTCCCAACCAATGACACAATGGAAACTCCTCCAAGACTTCTGCTATTAACAAACTATCAACATTCCTTCCCATGTAGATTATAGAAATGTCGTCTCTTTCTCAATGTCTTCACTATTCTTTTTTTAATACCTAGGATTTTTCAAGAAAAATCTATCTATTTATTCCTTATTCCCCTTAACATGCATTTCTTCCTTATTCCCCTTAACATGCATTTCTCTCTAATTATGTGAGAAAAATCCTCTTCACCCAACTTAGCACTTGATTTCCATCTAAATTGTCCCTTGATCATGGTTATTCCTCCTATAATCTTGGGGAATCATGTAATCTTGGGAAATCATGGGAGTTATAACTATGACAAATGTCACCTTAACTTATCCACTACCCAAGACTCAACCACTTTAACAAAATTCTGACAAACCTCACTACTCACATGTTGGTTCCTATAATATTTCTAAATAAAAACAATATTTATTTATAACTGTACATAAGTATTTATCTCTTTCATTCAAAATGTTTAAATTTAATGTTGGCCCCATGGCCAATGTCTCCAACTTAAATATTTATAAGTAGATATAAAACAATAAGGTCTTGGAGGAGGAGTGGGAAAGTGCAAGTAATGGTAGCTAGGGTTTGAACGATTGTGGGGATTAAGATCCATTGGTGGTAGGGGTGAACAGGTCTAAACAAGGGTCCCACCTCCCTTCACTTTTCCATTTTCTTGGTGGTAGTTTCACATGAGCTAACATGGCTTTAGGCTTTTTGAACCCTTGTTCAAACGACTTTTCCTTCAGAAAAGGGTTAGGCATTATTTTTTTTTTACTATTTTGTCTTTGTGAGGGTGGTTTTATCTCTAGTTTTCCTTGGAAGTCTGCGGTAATCTTTCCCATTCGCATTTGGTATTCCCAAGAGCCTTTTAGATGTCCCCTAAAATAGTTAGTGGCGGTTTCAGAGGTGGGTAGTTTTGGATCACAGTTACAAGAAATTTTTCTGCCAACATTGATGGTAACGAGCACATTGAGGTTGATTACAAGTCAGAGGTTGAGGTGGATGAGTCTATATGGATCACATAACCTATTTTTATGACAACAATAACACATCTAGACACACCTAGCAAATATGGGGTTTTTTCGGGTCAAGGGTCGGGACCTAGCCCCTTTCAATTGTTTTATGGCGACTTTCCCATCCATTTTGGTGAGTTTTTGTCAAGACTCATTTTTTTGACACATATTAATATCTTTGTTCTGTTGTAGGAGTTGGGTAGGATCCCAGTGTCCATAGAAGGAAGGGGAATTTTACCAGTCACAGTGGTTGAATTGATTCATGCAACCACTCATGTAGAACTCAACATAGTTAACACTCTTGTTTCAGGGGGTCATTTTTATTTCTCTTTTGAAGTTTTCTCTACATCTGTGTTGGGGGGTTTAGACAACAGAGGAATTTCACAAGAATAAAGTATTGAGGCTGCGATGGCTGGAATCTTGCTAGTTTTCAAACCATCTACACAGCAAGGGGGTGTCACTGGTCTAAGGCAGGGCCCTAGTGTGGAAATATTGGTGGTGGAGAAACTAGTTTCTAAAGAGGTCGGAAGGGGATTGGGGAGCTATGATTTGCATACAGGAGACATTCAAATAGATACAAATACTCAAGATACAAATCCACCTAGAAAAAATATTTGCAAGAAAATTGCGATAAGTTTCAACTGAACTTGGTCTTAGGCAGGGGGGTTAAAATGTCTCGGGTGCAATATATGAGTGAGAGAATGCTTGGTGAGAGGATTAGAGAAAGGAGGATAAAGGCAAGGATGATAAATGAAAATCTCCCTCAGGATCAAACCCATTCTATCCTAAGAGATTTTAAGTGAACAATGCGGTTCCTTGGATGGTCATTAGATACACGAGGCCATTGGGATGGCCCAGGAAGGAATACATAGTCTAAAAGTTCATAAATTGAAGGGGTTCATTATTAAGATCAATCTATCTAAAAGACTATTGTATAACTAGTTGGAACTGTATCCGATTGCTACTTACTCAAGTGGTTTTCAATCTAGAGACAATATTTTGGATCATGGGATGCTTACAAATGGTCTTCTTTGCAGTATTAATTAATTGTTTAGCCTTAGGTTTCTTCCACGCTCAGTGAGGTCTTAGAAAAGGTTGTCCTTTGGCACCATTACTCTTCCTCTTAGTGGTTGAGGGCCTCAACACACTTCCGTGATGCCACAAGAAGAGGATAATACTCTACCATTTCCATCACTCATAGGCAAGAAATATTCCATCTTCTATTTGTGGATAACATTATGATTTTCTGTAATGGGTAGAGAAGGGACATTGAAAGTTGGACTAAATCCTCAATTTGTTTGGAACAATGACATAAATGTTGGTAAATGAACATAAGTCCTCTATTTTAGTTCAAAATCTGGAAGAAAATGAGATTTGTTGGCTGAGGGAGATGTTTGCATTTGGGTTGGGACATATGGATGAGGGACTAAAATATCTTGGTTTTGAACTAAAAACAAACCAATATTAGAAAGAAGACTAGTTGTGGTTATTAACTCAGCTAGAAAAAAATGAATATATGGAACCACAAGTGGTTGTCAAAGCAAGAACATTGTTACTGGTAAAATCTATGCATGAGGCTATACTAGTGTACTAAATGTCTCTTGCTTAGTCATTGAAGTGCATATTAGAGAAAGCTAGGCTCATATACTTCAAGTTTTCTTTGGGTTGGTCAAGGCAACTAGGTTGTTCTTCCTTGGGGTAGGTGGGATAAAATAATAAGTCCAAAGACCTAATGAGGATGGGGATTGAAAGATATCGTCATGTTCTCAACATCCTTGGGAGCTAAATGTGGTTGGAAACTACTAACTAACCAAAATAGTTGGACCAATGTGTTATACCAAAAATATAGAGCCCCTTGTCCTTTAGAGGATTGGATCAGGAGGGAAGTGAAGTGAAGTACACCCAGAGGAAATGAATAGGGAGGAAGAGTGGATGACTCTTGAATGGATCCTTAAAATTAATTGTCATTTAGTTGGAATGTCGACCTTCAAAAATGAAAAATATTCCATAAAATAATGTCTCCCTCATATTGGGGTAGGAAAGTGCCTCTAGACAAAGAGGTTTTAAATGTTTGGTATATTGAAGGGAACAAATAGAGGGTAAGTGGATGATCTTTGAAAAGAAAGTTCAAATTAATTATGTTCTCACTTGAAATTATATTTAAAAATAATATTAATACTATTTTTAAATATAAGGGATATGTTCAGTAAATATACCAAACATTTAAACGTCTTTGTGCTAGAAGAACTTTACAAATTAGTATAAGGGATATGTTCTTAATTGAAATTATATTTAAAAATAGTACACCGAGAGGAAATGAATAGGGAGGAAGAGTGGATGACTCTTGAATGGATCCTTAAAATTAATTGTCATTTAGTTGGAACGTCAACCTTGAGAAATGAAAAATATTCCATAAAATAATGTCTCCCTCATATTGGGGTAGGAAAGTGACTCAAAACAAAGAGGTTTTAAATGTTTGGTATATTGAAGGGAACAAATAGAGAGTAAGTGGATGATCTTTGGAAATAAAGGGTAAGTGGATGATCTTTGGAAAGAAAGTTCAAATTAATTATGGCATACCTGTATGGTCAACATAAATATGTTGACCATACAGGTATGCCATAATTAATTTGAACTTTCTTTCCAAAGATCATCCACTTACCCCTTTTGTTCACGTAAATATACCAAACATTTAAAACGTTTTTGTGCCAAAAGAATTTTACAAATTAGTATAAGGGATATGTTCTCACTTGAAATTATATTTAAAAATAATAAAATAATTTTATCTTAATAAATTATAAATTACTAATAACAAAAAAAATGAATATTGGTAATTACACGAGCCAATATGGAAGACATGTTTGCCCCGAAGTTCAAGACATGTTGAAATTATAAATTAAAATATGAAGAGGTTTATGAACACTAAAAAATGAGGTATGGTAAAT
>APFE030945200.1:284450-298507 GCA_000404065.3 Pinus taeda | reverse complement strand
TGAAGCATAAAAATCACTATGCAACACATACTTATCCATAGAAATCTTCAAATCCTTGTACACTTGAACATTCTCATCATCAACTTGTGTATTTTCAATGTGTTTTGTTGGAACTTGCAATTTTTTTGCCAAATTAGCATTGATAAAATTATGCTTGCAACTAGGATTTATATAGACAATGATCTTCTCTTTCTGAATCAATCCATGAACCTGTAATAAGAAGATACCAACAGAAAATAACCCTTTAGGTTCCTTGGTTTTCTTCTTTCCTGTAAAAATAAAATCTTTGCTAGGCTGTGTGTCTGTCTGTGTGAGATTATCCACAAGAATTTTACGGTCAAAGTGGTCCATCAGAGCTTTTTTGAAGGCATCCCAAGTCAAGAACCTTCCATAGCCACGTTGATGCCCTTGCCACCATTGCCGTGTTTCATTATCCAAGTACATGCTTCCCATCATAAGCTGAGCGTCATCATCATAAACGTGAGCCAACATGAAATATTTCTGCATTTGTACTAGCCATTTGGCTGGATGAGAGCCATCAAATTTATACAAGTCATTCAATTTCTGATCTCGGTATGCCATCACCAAAAAATTGGCGAAAATTTGAAATGGTCACAATTCCGTCAATATTGCTCAGAATCTTTATTATGACCTGTTTTTAGAAATGGAACAATCATTCTGCATCTACCCATGTGATAGAAATCTTGATCCAGGCACTGGAATTTCAGATCTGTGCTGCAACTCTCCCGCCGTGACAAAAATTTCTGCAAAAAGCGCTGATTTTAAATAAGCTATATCTCCCTCATCTGGACTCCGATTTGACCGATTTATTTTTTGAAATAGGCTATTTTTTCACATAGAATCCAGATCTACAATTATATTTTGTAGATATTGCACGAGGACATCCAGATCTACGCCGCAAACTCGCTGCCCTGAAAAATTATCTGCAACCCACTGATTTTTAAATCAGCGATATCTCCTTCATCCGGACTCCGATTCGACCGATTGTTTTTTTTGAAATCGGGTATTTTTTTCACATAGAATCCAGATTTGCAATTAGATTTTGCAGATCTTGCACCAAAATGTACAGATCTGATCTGTAAACTCGCCACCCCCGAAATAGTGCAAAAACGAAAAAAAATTTGTCCACTTTGGCCCAAGAAGGTGCTCTGATACCAATTGTTATAGATCTAACCCAAAAATATATGAAAATACAAATAAACCCAAGAATAACAAGATTTGAAATAGATAGAAATGTTTCTTTATTGATCAAACCCTTAAGGTAGGGCAACACCATTCACTCTTTAAGGAAGGAGAACACTCCACAAGCCATATGCTTGTATATACAATAATTCTTGACACTCTCCATGTGGAGTCTCTAGCCTCTATATAGGCCTCATACATGCAATACCATGGATCATTACCATGGTTCCCTCATACCATGGGCCCATTACATTATTACTAACTACTTGTGGTCCCTTACATGATATGGGTTAACCACCTTATTTATTACTATGGTCCATCTCATTATTACATTATTACCTTGGGTACCTCCCTTGGTACCCCATATTATCCCGCCTAGGTATATAACAAAGATGTTGGTTCTCACGCTTTATGCCACTGTGAAGCTTGCTTTATTCTTGTGGTATACCTAGTGCAATTGATTTTAATGATTTCATGGAACCCTAGTAAGCTCTCCTATGGCCTCTTTCTAGTTCTGAAGAGCATAGTGTTATATAATTTCCATCTATGTTTATGTGGGTGCTCATAGGGGGTTTATTCCCTCTCTGCTGGAAGAGGCCTCAACTTGGAATAGTTATGTGGTTTTAGGCATATGCATTGTCAACTGCATGGTCTGTTTGAACTTTTTGTAGGTTGTTTCAAAGTTGGAAAATCATAACCATGTCTATGTGCTAGGCTTATTGCTCTTTCTACTTTCTTCAACTCTCAAAAGTTTCTCCCACTACATTATTTATGCTCCTCTAGTCCACTCTGGAAAATTTTCTAGGGTTTGTTAGTAAACTCCAGAGTCAGGTTTGACTCCGACAATCAACTCTTTATCACTAAAAAGGAGAATGGATTGTCGTGGATCTCTAATAGATTATTGTGTGTCTCAAGAGAGAAGATGGACACCACCTCTATATAAAGTTGTCATTTGTTTATGGACACAACAATATATTTTTATCAAATAAAGTCAAATCATTTCTCGAATGTCCAGAATGTTTCCCATGCCAGAAATATTCAATTTTAATACTAATCTCTTCAATGCCATTTGATCTGCACTAGAAAAATTCCATAGTGGACTTATTATTGAAAGTTGTGACAAATTTTCTTCATTCCTCTATCTAAGAGAAAGTGCCAACCCTTTCCGAAGACCGCTGTGTCTCCTTTACTTAACATGCAACAATTTATTTTCTTAATTTTAGAGGTCATAGGGACAAGTCCCACTACTTACATTCATAACAATTTGTTCTCTATGGTAGGGGTTCAATGTTTGAATCTGAGAAGACTAGGTTTTTCTCCTACATGTCAACAACTTGATAGGGATTTCTTTGCATATGTGAGGTCTGGGCAGATAACCTTCAATAGAAATTTGATTTCATTCATGAAATAGTTGATGATTTCCCTTATATAGCCATGAACATGGAGTTCCCTAGTGTTGTAGTCAGACTTGTAGGGAATTTTAGAAACAATGCAGAGTTCCATTACCAAACACTCAGAGCCAATGTGAATCTCTTGAAATTGATTCAATTGGGTCTCACATTCTAGGATCAAGATAGAAATTTTCCCACATGTGGGACGAATGAGCATTGTGTTTGGAAATTCAATTTGATGGAATTAAAAATCAATGTTGATGTCTATGCACATGATTCCATTGAGTTTTTGAGACATCGTGGGATTGATTTTGAGAAGAATGAGGAGAAGGGTAATGATTCACATCGTTTTGGAAAGATTCTCATGTCATCGAGCATTGTGTTGAACGAAAATGTGCATTGGATTACCTTCCACAGTGGATATGACTTTAGGTACTTGTTGAAATTATTGAGATGTCAAAACCCGCCCCCTGAGGAATCAAATTTCTGGAATCTGTTGAGGGTCTATTTCCCCAAAGTGTACGATATCAAGTATTTGATAAGTATTTGAACAAGCTAGCTAAAATAATGGATGTATAAAGGATTGGGCCAAGTTATAAAGTTAGTTCTGATAACCTGCTTACTTCATGTATTTTTTGGAAGCTACAAGATGTTATATGGATTACGTTGATAATAGTGATTCTTAGGCTTTGATTACCTCTTATTATGTACTCTTGCAAAGTGGAACATTATAATATTCTCTGCTTTGAGATTGATTTTCCTTGTAGATTGGAATTTCTCAATATTGTTATTCTTTTTGTTTATCCCCTCCCATTTTTTGTCTCTGCAAAAACTGCGGGTTAGTTTATTTTCTTCCAGCATGGATTTACACTTTTTGGGAAACCATTGATATAGAGGAGATACCTATAGGGCCGTTTTACAAAATATTCTTTTGAGGCTGATGATGATCTTTAGGTCGCTAATTTTCCAGATTCTGCTTATGATCATCATTTCTACCTTGATATATTGTACTATACTCCTCCTATAGAAAATTTCCATAACAAACTAAAATAGTTGTTCTACCTTCCAGGCCTATTTTACATTGTTTGACCTATGCTTTGAAAACACAATACTCCTATTTAAAAATATATTGCTCACAATTCCCTAGCTCCACTAAAAACCTTGAATGAAAAACCTTAGGGGCCTCCCCACATTTTGTGGATGATATGAGTGTGATGTTACCCCACCATGAGCAAAGGAGTGAGAAAAAAAAGGTAGAATTGAACGTTAGTCAAAAGAAATGAATATGTTGTCATGCTTTGTGTAAACAATCCACTTGTTGTAGACAATGGTCATTAATTGATTGGTGTGTATAAGAGTTTCTCATTAAATTAATATGTAGTGTTTTATTATCAATGTTAAAGAATTACAGAGTATCATACTCTCTTTGCAAGATAAAAAGGTCCTCTATTAGCAATGCTCCGGTGAGGAATACATTTGTAGACATGTATGCCAAATGTAGCAACATAAATATGCCCACGATGCACTTGACAATATTTTGAAACAGTGAGCATCATGAAAGCTAGATCTCAAGTTCATCATAAGTTTGAGAAATATTGGAATTTACAAAGAGACATAACCCAATGATAATTTTCATAGTTAGGTGACAACTTTTGGTGTGTCTATTTCTAAGTATTAACAAGTATTCTTATCCTCAAGGGGCTCTCCTCATATGTCCCACATTTTCTTCAAATCACCTTATTTTGCAGGTTGATGCCTGAATGAGTACTAGACAATTGGAATTATCCCATTGATATTATGTATATATATGATTCCCTACCGTATATAGATGCAAAGCCTTGACCTAATTAGGATCAACATGAGAAAAATGCCTAAAATTTTGTTTCACTATAGACTCTCAATTATAATATGAATTCTAGTACAACAATTTAGGTAAACCAATTGAAATTCTCAATAACATTATGTGAGGACATGTACCATCCAATTCATTGAACTACTCAATCGGTTTATAGAGAATAGATAGTTATGTCTAACCTTTTAATGGATATATTAGATATTTGACCAAATAAGAAGTGTTAATGCTAGTATAATGCCATAGAATACTTATATAAATACCCATCTGTAAATCATACACTAGATAACACGTGCCAATGTTAGTAAATTCTACAGAATATGTATGTTCATGTTTTAAATGAATTTGAATACACTATGGCCAATAATTTTAAAGTTTATGTAAATACTTCTCTGTAGATCATGCAAATTAATTTATGAAATTGTAATCTTATCAACTAAAATCTACAACAAAAGGCTACTTTGATCATCCTTTATATTACATGTTGAACTTCTTTAACTAAAATATTTAGGAATTTGGTTTCCCCTTTGTGTTTTAGGGTTCTCGCAACTATGACTTTGTTTGTACCTTGTGAAAAATGGAATCTTTGATAAACACATGTCTTCAAACTTCTCTCTAAATTGGCGTCTCTCAAACATCTCAGGATTGAGTTAGGGATATGGGGTCAAATTTATAATTAGTTTTAAATTTTGGTAAGTTCAATCTAATTAGGGTTTTTTTGTGAAAATGTATTAGCTAGAGAATTAATGTGAATCTATGTTACATCGGGACATGTCAGGGTTCAATGCTAGAATTGTATATGAATCTATGTTGCAAGATTGTTAGGGTTCGATGCTAGATTGTTATCAATACTCTGCCAAGGTCTAAAACATGGTGCTGCATTTCCTAGGTTAGCTAAAAATGCAAAGCTAATTGATTTGACTGATGATAGTGTTTATTGTGTTATTGTTTTAGGATTCATTCTTTGTGAGTTGCAACAAATTTCCAAGAAATTGAAATAGAAGTCCCATGCAAAATGTATTGATTGATTTATACTTTAGGTTTTATAATTTTAACATTGAGATGTAGAGTTTCACGAAATCTTTTTTTTTTCAAGTTCTACTTTGTAGTGTCATTTAGTTAATAAGTATTTATTGGATTATTTGTTTTATTTTTCTAATTTAAATATTTTAATATGCTAGAATTTACCTGCAATGAATGAGGTGAAAACAAGGTAAAGTGATTCAAGAGTGTGTTATGCTCCTATACCAATAGGTGTCATATTTCATGATTGACATTAATGAGCTCTGTAATATGTTCATAAGCTCCTATACCAATAGGTGTCATATTTCATGATTGACACTGATGAGCTCTATAATATGTTCATACCTTATCTTGTTGCAAAGGTTTTCCATATTGTCAAAAAACAAAAAATTCAAAAAATGTAAAGAGGGTATGCCCTAAAAGAAAAATCAAAGGGTAAAAAGAATGAATGGTCAAGAAAAAAGTGAAAGAAATGAACCTCAAACAAAATAGACCAGGAAAGTGTGAAAATCGAAAATGCCACCACTATTTTATTTTCTGTAATAATCTGATGTTGTGTAGCTTGTTGGTTTATGCCACCTTCGATGAATGGTCAAACAACTTAATCTTGGCTAGTTCATGTTTCAATTTCCTGTTTAGAAATATAGAATAAAATCTGACCAAACTGTTTAATCTTGGTAGATAAGTAGGCAGACAGAGTAAATAAAAAGGAGCTCAATAGTTCAATCTGAGCCCTTGGATGTTATAAGTGCAGACTTAGGTAGGTTTACTAGGCAAAGAAAGGGAAAGTTGACAAGGGTTTGCCCATCTAATTGCACCCAATAAAGAAGGAAAAAATGCTAGATAAAGGTAGGCAGAGTGGGTAGAAAGGTGTGGCAGAGTGATACTTGTGATAAATTTTGTCTCCAAAAGTGTCAGCTTCCACTTCTATCACAAGTACTAGGCAGACATTATAATTGAAGCAACTTAAGCGAAATGAGGTTACATGGCTAACTCCCCTTCATATTTTTCCTAGACATTCACTAATTTCCCCCAAAGTATTAAGATCTGTTCTTAATATCACTCATAATCCATTCATTTCATTTCATATAGTTCTCCTAAGTGAAAGCCCATTTTTACTTAGAAATATTGCACCATGTCACTTAAAAAACCCTTTTTGTGTCTCTAGCCTAAGTTTGAATATATGTAGAAAAAGTTTTAACTTAGTGATCCAGGTGGATATTGGTGGCCACCCGCTAATTCCACGTGGATCCCCTCTAGTGCTTCTTTTAGTTCTTTCAGTTTCCTTAATTATAGCACAGTTTACTATTTTTAGTAGTTTTTCGGGTCCTAAACTTCCGGAGCCGTTTTGAGGCCCTAAACGACGATTTTTAGGAAATCTACCGCCAATGAATATTTTGTCTAAAAATCATCTTTTCTGTCGTAGTCCTCGGAGAGATCTTTCCAACAGGCTATCATGCACGTCAAACGGAGATAAGACGACCAATTCGCGACCCCGGGAAGTTGATGTACCAACTTACCCAAAAACGGCGCCCACAATTTGGCGTTTCATCTTCCAGGGTTAGGTTTTGGAATGTGAAGGGTTTTTCCATTGTTTCTCAACAATAAATAGGCCTTCGAGCCTCATTGTAACACAGTTCAGAGGCATGTAGCCACACATCTCTTCCCAGAGATAAGCTGCCATCGCCCTAGCTGGTTTATTTCCATTTCTGGTTGTAAGCATATTTCAATATTTTCCATTAATGAAATGAAGTATCATTTCCGCTGCATCTTTGTGTATATGGTTATCTCTGTAATTTGTTGCGTTCCTGTTTAAGTTCGGATCAACCAACACCTCAGAATACCTCCCTCAATGGGGGGCACTTCAAGAGATAATAAGGACCCCATCCAAGTGGTTGCCACAGACTCAAATCCATTTGCTTGATTGTATGCCATGGTTTTGTCTTCTTGTTTTTTAGCTCCTATTTCTTACTTCTAGCCAGCTAGGTCTTTCACTCTATATTGTATGTTATATTTTTATCATTCCTCCTTTTAGTTATTTGTAGCCCTCCATGGAGAGTTTATTTTTGGCTTTGGTTGCGTCTACCTTGTGATAGACCTCTTTTCGTACTATTTTTAATTCCCATGAAGGAAATATAATTCACCGCATGAAAAATGCAATAAAAAAATTATTAATCTTTATTAGATAGAGTCAATATATCGAAAACAAAATATATATTCAATTCATTTAAAAGAATTTTTTTTTTTTTTTTTTTTTTTTTTTTTTTTTTTTTTTTTTTTTTTTTTTTTTTTTTTTTTATTATTATTATTATATATTATTATATTATTATTAAAATAATGTTAACATGTTAAAAGAATGTGTTTGTGTGTGTGTGTGTGTGTGAAATTATAGGTTTTAATCATTGCATAGCATACTTCCATACTAATTTTGAAAATTTTCATTCCAAAAACAAGTGTAAAATATATTCTTTATTCTCCCAACCAAGTGAACACGATAAGGGTCCATTAATGCCTATCTTCATTAATTCTTTGTAGCAAGTAATTTTTTATGAGCCACTGTCCAATAGAAGATATTAATTTTTGTGAGACCATCAATATGCCATATTTTAGCCCAAATTCCTACCATTGGAGGAAAACCAATAGGGAAGAGAAGTGCATTACATCCTTTTTTATTGAATATTTCAACTCACCCTAGCCCCTAAAATCCTCCATTGATTGAAGAATTGGGGAGAAAATTGAAAGAAAAGCTTCCAACATTTGTGGCATGGGTTGAAGAGTGAGAGGCATCAACTCTAGATTCTATCCTATCTGTTTCCCCTCCACTGATGATACATAGATATCAAATAGAGAGGATTCCCCTTCTCTCATCAACCACTCTCTTAGAGTGCAGAGATCAAGATTATTTCTAATTGGACGATGACCCATGTTTCCCTTGGTTCAAGTGTTAATTTTCTTCCCATTTCCAAGGATCTAGGTCAACTAATACTTTATTAGGGGAAAAGTTGAATAGAGTAGTCTCGATTTATTGGAACCCCCTATAATGGGGGAAAGGTAGTCCAAGAAAGTTTTCCATGCCCCTTCAGAGTAACTTTGTAGAATATTTTCTTCGACCAATCATTTTTTTAGATATGCCCTCCATAGAAATTTCGCTGCTAGAGTTAAATTCATCAGGGAAGGGTTTATGGTCCCCAATCCACCATGACACTTTGGAGTTCTTGTTGAGGCAAATTAATCACCTATCATTTAATTGTCAACCAGGGGGTTTCGTAAAACTTGCGAAGCATGCGTGCACTAATATATGCTAGAAATTAACTTCCAATTTAGATCAATCCAACTATGAAACCAAATAACGAAAAACCAAATTCACCTATTCTAATTCAAAAATCAATTCAAAAGAAATTATAATACAGTGTGTGGAATTGAAATCTTAATCTATCACACTTGCAGGAATTGAAAAACACACCACTCTTTCAGAAATGAAATTGCATGAAGTGAAATCTACTCTAAGGGTTTATGTGTACATTATCAAATAAGGATCCTATGAAATGAATAATCAAAACCACATAAGATAAAATGAAAGAAAAAACAATCATTCTTAACCTCTAGATATGAAAGTAAATAGAAACAATCACTCTTAACCTCTCACACATGAAAATATATGAAAATAAATAAATATTAATCTATGAAAAACAATAAATCTCACACATTATAGGTGGCCCATCCAAAATCATGAGGGATGGAAATTTTAGAAGCTCCAAATACAAGCATAACCAAATCAAAGTGAACATCACTCATGAGCATGGTGCCAAATCCAAATTCTATATTCAAAACATGAGCATTTCCCCAACTTTACACATGCCTCTGAAAGGAGGATGCTCTCCTATTATACAAAAACTTAAGAAGCTACCTCATTAATGGAGGTCCATTATTCTCTCCCTAGATCCCGAGAAAATCTCATAGAGTTACAACTTAAATAGGTAATGATGAGACACATATCCTCTTTGACCTTTATCCAAATATTCTTCCATATCTTGAAGAGAATTCGAATTTGAGCATTGGAGGCCACATAAGGGTGCCTTAGAAGATTCCAAATGACCTACACATGTCATGAAACTCAAGCCACTTTTAAGTATTAGAAAGTATATGCCATTTTTCTAAGTTTTAACCATTTAATTCACTTATAATACTAGAAATCATTAACTTTTGGAAAACACAAATGGGACCCATATAATTATGAAAATGGAGGCTAATGAAAGGTTATATGGTCATGGAGTTGGGACATGTGAGTGAAATGGTGGAGATAAAGGTGAAAGTGGATGATATTTTGAATACATTTTGGAGACTCTACATACCCCCCAAATGACGTTATTGCATGTCCTCATGCAATCTACTACATTTCTTAATCATGATTTGCTTTTGAATGAGCTTGGCTTATATCAATTGTCCTTAAACTTTGCATTTGGAAATTTCATTTCTTTTTGCAAAGTATTCCTTGTCATAGATTGAATTGCAATATGTTTGGTTGGTTCTTGTGTGACACCCAAATATTAATTGGCATTGGTTCTTGCGTTTCAATACTTTGTTTCTTTTTGTTGCAGCAAGATTCATTTAACGTATTTAAGAACAGATCTTTAAATCTGCTATATAATATGCTCATCATTTAGGTATTTACTTGCAAATCACATAACTTTTGAACCATAATGTTATTGTAATGATTAGGAAAAGTATATTAGGATGAAATGAAGTGATATGAAGAATGATCATAAATGGATGTCCCTTTCCCCCAACTAAAGGTGTTTACGATTTTTTTTTTAAATGAGAAAGGAAATATGGTGAAGTATTTTCCAAAAATTATAACTTTAGTATTCAAGGAATTCTATGATTAAAATCTAGAAAAGAACATACCTTTACTTACCTAGGAAGTGGAAAAATTGTGCATATGTAGAGAAGTTGTAGCCACTATTGGATCATGGAATACAATGTAGAATTTCATCTTCTTCTTGGTTGCATAAATGATGGATGAGGTGGTGAAAGTGAATTCTTTATTGCTGCTACTAAATCTGTTGTATCTGTCGCAAAATGCTGAAATGATATAGTCTTCACGTGCTTCAAACTCCGATGGTACAATTCTACTCATGCAAATAAATGTGTTGTTGTCGAGCATGAAGAGAAGTCATTGGATTACCGACCATTGATGAATGTTGTTAACCAATGTGAGGCAAACTCGCCATTAATGTCAACGAGTGCCAAGGTACCTAAGTAAATCTTGCAAAGTGTGAATATATGAGCTAATGTCGAGCCACTTGCAAGATCTAATGATCAAGGGACATTGATGTATTCCCATGATTGTGAGTGAGAGAACTTGTCATTGATGCATACAAGATCAAGGTACTAATAAGGACTCTAGCCCCAAACCTAGTTGATGTGTTGATGTCGATAGGCCAAGACTTGTTAGAAGGGAGGCCTTAATGAATCCTCCATCATCTAACGCAAGCATAAAACAATAATTTTGAAGGATTATGGATGATTTTTTTTGCAGTGGATCAAGGTTTATTTGAAAAAGTGAAAAGGGAAAATGGAATGAATGAACTTTGTAAGGGAGCTGAATGGTTTTATTGCTGAGTTTAAAGTTTGGTGAAAGCGAGGTAGGAAAATGACTATGAAGGAAAATGAGATGAAGATTTTATTGACTGAATAAGTAGGGATGCAATGGTAAGACTAGTATCTGAAAGGCTTCCAAATGGTGTGATGGATTTGATTCGACATTTTTTTATCCAAAATCATGTGCTAATGCTTGGATATTTCATCTTTTATATTGCTCTGATCGTGTTCTTTTGAAAGAAATGTGGTCTTTGAGAGACATTGTTTGTTTGAGTCAATCTGTTTATCTTCCTGGAACCTGTAAAAACTTAGTACTTTTTCTGCAATGAAATGTAATATTATCAGAAGAAAGAGGTGACTAATCTCTCTATTTATGACATTTACACAAAAAAATTGAGAATTGGTACTAATGAAACAAATTCACAGATGAAAATCAAATAAATTTTTACTTGTTTCGAAACTAGTACCTTGGTTTACTTGTTATGTCTTTTTAGTGATTTCTTCATTTTTTCTTGTTTCAAAGTTTGATGAATTCTTTCTCATTATGTATATTTCATCTATATATTTCCAATGATGCTTGAATCATTGAAATATGACGTTGTATGAGAAAGTTAGGATGATATGAAATTTGGGTGAAATAGTGAAAATTGTCATCCTTAAGTGTGGTATGGGAACATGATGTTCATGTGAAGCATGAAGTAGGCAATTTAGATGGCATGCTACTCATGATTTTTTATTAGAATAGATTGTCACAAAATAAATCATTGAATTAAATATAGAGTTGCAGAATTTTTGTTCAGCTACAGAATTGTTGTTCAACTACATAATTGCACAGTTTCTGTAGCTAAAATCTTGTAAAACATTCAATGGCTGAACAATGGCAGAGAGATTTGTTTGTTGTTCCATTACTTCATGTATAGTTGCTCTATCAGGTCCTCTGATACTAGATCACCCACTAACAATGAGAGAATTTATGTTGAAAGATCAAATCTAAAATTAAAATAACAAAACTAAAAATAAAACTAATTAAAACTAGAAAATAAAATAAATATGATGAGACTGTGAATTACATTAAAAGCGGTGACTGAAAAGAAAATGTTAAAAAAAAAATGGTATGCGCCAAAGACTGTGAATAATTGTAAAAGTTATCCTCTGTTGTATGGGCTCGAGCTATATTTGTGCATCCCTTTCTCAATTGCTACATACCTACAAACAAATTCAAATGTCAACCAATTCTGAATAAAATCTGCGCATAGAAAAATGAGCTTACTTGGCCATAAATGAGCAACTGACACATGAAAGTTGCAATGAACATGGAAGGTAATCTAATAATTTTTTTAAGAAACTAAGGTCATCCCTTCTCGTTTCGAGACAACGCCCGTTGAAGCCGAATCTCCTTGTGGTAACTGCTATGGAGCAACACTTTCTGCAACTAAAAATTCTGCATGGAAAAAAGTTAGGTTGTGTTAACACTGAGAAAAGAGGCTCAACTAACACTGTAACCAACTAATACGATGCCAAGAACTAGCACAGAGATTACTAGGGCATGTAAGGGCACAAAGCAGACAACCAAGTGTTGAAATGACTGAGAGGAAGTCATGATCCATTGTATGAATGTCATGATATCCATCACTTTTTTGAATCTTGTGTATTCCTTTCTGAGCCTGCAATAACTTTCCGAGTGTTATTACCTGCAAGGCACATCTCTTGTCCACTAAAATTATGTATTGTGCCACCATAGTTTCAAGCATTAGTTAAAATCGTTTTTATTCCTATTTTTCTTTGGCATTAGTCATCATATCACTCTGGCATTCGATGCATACATTGTTCTATCATATACTGGAATTATTACTTCTCAATGCATCGTAATTGTAACAATGTTCTTCCTTCACATCCATTATTCTGCTGTTGTTGCCTTTACGCTTATATCAAGATGGATTAAATACAGATGGGCGAAGAAAGTCCTATATAGTAAAATCAAAATCTTAATTCTTTGATCATGTTGGAGAATATCTTGGTGTGATTTCTTCCTCCTAAAGATCAGAGAAATTAGATCCTCTCCTTCCATCATGGCCACAACTCTCTGTGCATTAATTAAAAACCTTTTTTTCTCACGCAATTTTCCAAATAGGGCTCCAGAGAACCCTGAATATCTCGCAATTGGTAAGGAATTTGAGATAATGACTCCTAGGTATTATAACTGACCTTGTTATGAAAAAACCCACATTTTATTTTTTGAAATTCGTTTTCAATTGGCTAGAAATCGTGTTTTAAAATGACGTGTTGAAAACTGCTATACATTTCTCGCAAATGCTTAGGTAACTGCTGGGTCTTGAAATTAAATAATCGTTGCATTCCAAAATAGAATTGCTGGAGATTTTTATGGCTCATGTCTGGTGCAAATCAACTTCCTTTGCAACCTTCAACATTCACAAACCATTCCTTTTCCCATGGTAAGATCTGTTCACCGGAACCCAGTTTACAAATATGAACCGGAGCAGAGTTTGAAGCATGAAGAAATTTAGATTTACTTTTTTTACTTGCAGTTTTAAGGGAGGCGAATCCTGAGCAATGAAAAAAATTCCAAATTCAAGCAGTGTGTGTGGGAGACTTCAAACTACAATTCAACATTCAAGGAGGCTGACCTTAGCTCCATGGCATAATAACAGGAGAATCTCAACATAAATCAGAGTGCAGGTGGGCAGGTTTGCCAGAATTATGTGAGGAAGGATGGTATCGAGCTCCACTGAGAAGCTTTGTCTAATTTTGTCCAATTTAACTCTCGGTAGTCTTGGGTGCATAGAGAAAAAGCTCCAACAAAGCATAAGGTGTATATGAGAGATTTTTGGTCATGCTTTCAATCTTCAGAAACAATCTCTCTTCGTAGAGATATCCTTGTCAACCTTTAATCTTGATCAATGTGCTTTATGTCTCATCTCAAAGTGCTTCAAATAACATCCCAATTTGTTTTTATTGTTTTTTTTTTT
>APFE030945200.1:246079-283827 GCA_000404065.3 Pinus taeda | reverse complement strand
AATACAATTAAGAAAAAATACAATCAAGCTTAAAAAAATGCAATCAAGCTTGATTTTTATTTTCCTAATTTATCTACTTATTTCTTTTTTAATTTTTAAGTATATGAATGTTTCCAATGGAGCCATGTGTGTAACAAAACGATAGATATGCTCATATGCAGGTTTGAAATATATTCTTTGATACATACCAGTGTATGAGAGACCAACTGTCTTGATTGAGATGATGTCAGAAGATACTGAAGAATGAAATATTGGGATCCAATGACTATCTTGAACCAAGATTCAATATTATCCTCTCTTCTTTGACTTCCTTCTATCATGCCATGCAAGTCCTCACATAGGAATGCATGCAACTTTTCAATCTTAGGTTCCAGCAACTGGTCTTTATCGACGGGCATCCATGATTCTCGGACCTTATCTGAATCTTCTTCTTTTGGTTGTTGTTCTTCAATGGTAGCTGGTGAATCATTTTGAAATACCTCAACATTGTAAGTGGATTGAGGTGTTTTATTGTTGGGGATTCGAAATGTTTGTGCATGTAGTGGAGTGGAAATGGATATTTGGGGTGTTTGTGTGTGTGGTAATGGGAAAGGTTGAATTGAGATTAACTGAGGGTGAAATTGATGTTGTGGTAGAGGTGCATGGTATGGATAACATTGATATTGGTATTGAGGATAGTGAGGGAAATATTGAGTAAATGGTGGATTTCCTCTGTAAGGCTCTTCCCAACCCTGTTTCCAAGATTACTTTTGAGATTGGGATTGAGATGACCAAGGTTGCCAAGGCAAAGGTGTTTGCCAATTACTTTGAGATTCTTGTGCATAACCCTGAAATTGTGCACAAGGATATTGCATCATATTGGGTTGATGAGGCTGCCATGGTCCTCTTGGAGCTTGATTCACTCCATTATCCTTTTGGTAAACTGCCTTTAACCTTGGTAATGATGGGTAATCTTTAGTAGTATGTGATCCTGCACAAATTTTACAAATTTTAATGTTATCAAGTGGATATTCATGCAAAACAACATTTTCAACTTTTTGTTTTTGTTTTGCATTCTTAGCATCTCAATTCGTTCATTTAAATTACCAAGAATGTTTAGAAAATTGTTAAGTTTAGTTTGACTTACCAATATCGTTGTCAACTTACTTTCCCTTGCAGTAACTAGATCTTGAGGAGATCTTCCATAATTTGATTTTTCTCTTGATATGTTCTTTCATAGTTCGAGAATCTCTTGAAATGGAAATTAATAAACATCTCCTTTTCCCACCAAGTTAAGAAGATCAATCCATTAATCCTTTATAGCATTTAGTGGGAGAGTTTTTAATATGTCTGATCCTAAATTATGCATTTTAGACCTTTCGATATTATAAGTAAATCTGGCCACTAGGTCTTCTATATTTTCATCCTCTTTTTTATTCATCTTAAAGACTTCATTTCTAAGGTCATGGTGTTTGTAATTATTTTTATATTTTCCCAAAAAACTCTTTTCATATCATGTCATGTCCTTATAGAATTTGTTCCTAAAGTCATGAACCATCAAAGAGCTTTATCCTTCAATGTTGTTGGAAACAAATTCAATTTTTGAATGTGTAATGAGTAGCCATAAGATCTACAAATGATTTCAAATTCAAAAAGAAAAGTTTCCGGGTCTTCTGATTTCATACCTTTGAAGTTAGGAAGTACGGATGGAGGGATGTTCTTCATTTGAACGTTGACATCAGTTTCTTTAATGGGAAATCCAAAAGGATCTCCATCCATTTCTTCATCCTCCTTTGTCATATCTTCTACCTGCAAAAATAAGAATTCATGATGTGGATTTGTGGCTCTTACTGCACCACATGATATACTGGGGGTGGTAGGTGATTGAAGGTTTTTTTGTTTTTTGTTTTTTGTTTTTTTAATATATATATTATATATATTATATATATATATACATGCTAAATGATTTATGCATCTACATGCTTTAATCATGCATCTAAAAAAGATGAACTCTAGACTAAAAGCTAGTTCCTATGCACACTTCCCCGACAACGACGCCAAAATGTTGAGGAAAATTAATTACATATCATTTACTTGTCAACCCCGGGGTTTCGTAAAACTTGCGAAGCATGTGTGCATTATATATGCTAGAAATTAACTTCCAATTTAGATCAATCTAACTACGAAACCAAATTCACCTATTCTAATTCAACAATTAATTCAAAAGAAATTATAGTACAGTGCGTGGAATTGAAATCTTAATCTATCACCAGGAATTGAAAAGCACACCAATATTTTAGAAATGAAATTGCATGAAATGAAATCTACTCTAAGGGATCATGTGTACATTATCAAATAAGGATCCTATGAAATGAATAATCAAAACCACATGAGATAAAATGAAAAAAAAAACAATCATTCTTAACCTCTAGATATGAAAGCAAATAAAAACAATCACTCTTAACCTTTCACACAAGAAAATATATGAAAGAAATAAATCTTAATCTATGAAAGCAATAAATCTTAATTTATGAAAAACAATAAATCTTACACATTATAGGTGGCCAATCCAAAAGCACGAGGGATGGAAAGTTGAGAGGCTCCAAATAAAAGTATAACCAAATCAAAGTGAACATCACTCATGAGCATGGTGCCAAATCCAAATCCTATATTCAAAACATGAGCATTTCCCCAAATTTACACATGCCTTTGAAAAGAGGAGGCTCTCCCTTTTATACAAAAACATAAGAAGCTACCTCATTAATGGAGGTCCATTATTCTCTCCCGAGATCTCGAGAAAATCTCATAGAGTTACAACTTAAATAGGTAATGATGAGACACATATCCTCTTTGACCTTTATCCAAATCTTCTTCCATATCTTGAAGATAATTCGAATTTGAGCATTGGAGGCCACATAAAGGTGCATTGGATGATTCCAAATGACCTACACATGTCATGAAACTCAAGCCACTTTTAAGTATTAGCAAGTATATGCCATTTTTCTAAGTTTTAACCATTTAATTCACTTATAATACTAGAAATCATTAACTTTTGGAAAACACATATGGAACCCATATAATTATGAAAATGGAGGCTAATGAAAGGTTATATGGTCATGGAGTTACGACATGTGAGTGAAATGGTGGCGATAAAGGTGAAAGTGGATGATATTTTGAATACATTTTGGAGACTCTACATACCCCCCAACCGACGTTATTGCATGTCCTCATGCAATCTACTACATTGCTTAATCACGATTTTCTTTTGAATGAGCTTGGCTTATATCAATTGTCCTTAAACTTTGCATTTGGAAATTTCATTTATTTTTGCAAAGTATTCCTTGTCATACATTGAATTGAAACATGTTTGGTTGGTTCTTGTGTGACAACCAAATCATATTTGGCATTGGTTCTTGTGTTTCAATACCTTGTTTCTTTTTGTTGGAACAAGATTCATTTAACATATTTAAGAATGGATCTTTAAATCAGCCATATAATATGCTCATCATTTAGGCATTTACTTGCAAATCACATAACTTTTGAACCATAATTCTATCATAATGATTAGGAAAAGTATGTTAGGATGAAATGAAGTGAGATGAAATGAAGTGATATGAAGAGTGATCATAAATGGATGTCCCTTCCCCCCCAACTAAAGGTGTTTACAATTTTTTTTTTTAAATGAGAAAGGAAATATGGTGAAGTATTTTCCAAAAATTATAACTTCAATATTCAAAGAATTATATGATTAAAAGCTAGAAAAGAAGATACCTTTACTTGCCTAGGAAGTGGAAAAACTGTGCATATGTAGAGAAGTTTTAGCCGCTCCTGGATCATGGAATAGAATGTAGAATTTCATCTGCTTCTTGGTTGCATAAATGATGGATGAGGTTGTGAAAGTGGATTCTTTATTGCTGCTGCTAAATTTGTTGTATATGTTGCAAAATGCTGAAATGATATAGTCTTCACCTGCTTCAAACCTCGATGGTACAATTTTAGTCATGTGAATAAATGTGTTGTCGTCGAGCATGAAGAGAAGTCATTATATTACCGACCATTGATGAATGTCGTTAGCCAATGCGAGGAAAACTTACCATTAATGTCAACGAGTGCCAAGGTATCTAAGTACATCTTGCAAAGTGTGGATATATGAGTTGATGTCGAGCCACTTGCAAGATCTAACGATTAAGGGACATTGATGTATTCCCATGATTGTCAGCAAGAGAACTTGTCATTGATGCATAGAAGCCTCAAGGTACTAAGGACTCTAGCCCTGAACTTAGATAATGTGCTGATGTCAATAGTCCAAGACTTGTTAGAAGGGAGGCCTTAATGAATCCCCCATCTAACGCGAGCATAAAACAATAATTTTGAAGGACTATGGATGAAAATTTTTGCAGTGGATCAAGGTTTATTTGAAAAAGCAAAAAGGGAAAATGGAATGAATCAAATTTGTAAGGGATATGAATGGTTTTATTGTTGGGTTTAAAGTTTAGTGAAAGCGATGTAGGAAAATGAATGTGAAGGAAAATGAGATGAAGATTTTATTGACTGAATAAGTAGGGATGCAATGGTAAGACTGGTATTTGAAAGGCTTCCAAATGGTGTGATGGATCTAATTCAACATTTTTTTATCCAAAATAATGTGCTAATGCTTGGATATTTCATCTTTTATATTGCTCTGATCATGTTCTTTTAAAAGAAATGCGGTCTTTGAGAGACATTGTTTGTTTGTGTCCATCTATTTATCTTCCTGGAACTTGCAAAAACTTAGTACTCTTTTTTCAATGAAATGTAAGATTATCAAAAGAGAGAGGTGATTAATATCTCTATTTATGACATTTACACAAAAAACTGAGAATTGGTACTAATAAAACAAATTCACGAAAAAAAATCAAATGAATTTTTACCTATTTCGAAACTAGTACCTCAGGTTACCTGTTGTGTCTTTTTAGTAATTTCTTCACTCTTTATTATTTTAAATTCTGATGAATTCTTTCTAATTGTGTATAATTCATCTAGATATTTCCAATGACACTTGAATCGTCAAAATCTAATGTCGTATGAGAAAGTTAGGATGATTTGAAATTTGGGTGAAATAGTGAAAATTGTCATGCTCAAGTGTGGTTTGGGAACATGATGTTGATGTGAGGGATGAAGTAGGAAATTTAGATGGAATGCTACTCATGATTTTTTTATTAGAATATGTTGTCACAAAATAAATCATTTAATTAAATATAGAGCTGCAGAATTGCGTAGTTTTTGTAGCTAAAATCGTGTAAAACCTTCAATGGCTGAATAATGGCAGAGAGATTTGTTTGTTGTTCCATTGCTTCATGTATAGTTTCTCTATCAGGTCCTATTATACTAGATCACCCACTAACAATGAGTGAATTTATGTTGAAATATCAAATCTAAAATTAAAATAAAAAAACTAAAAATAAAACTAGAAAATAAAATAAATATGATGAGACCATGAATTAAATTGAAAATGGAGACTCAATAGAAAATGTTAAAAAATAAATGAATTTGGTATGCGCTGAAGACTATGAATAATTGTAAAAGTTATCCTCTATTGTGTGGGCTTGAGCTATATTTGTGCATCCCTTACTCAATTGCAACATACCCGCAAATAAATTCAATTGTCAACCAATGCTGAATAAAATCTGCGCATAGAAAAATGAGCTTACTTGGCCATAAATGAGCAATTGACACATGAAAGTTGTAATGGACGTGGAAGGTAATATAATTGTTGAACTTTATGATTTTTTTTAAGAAATTAAGGTCATCCTTTCTCCTTTTGGGATAGCGCCCGCTGAAGCTGAATCTCCTTGTGGTCACTGCTATGGAGCAACACTTTTTGCATCTAAAAATTTTGCATGGACAAAAGTCAGGTTGTGTTAAAATTGAGAAAAGAGGCTCAACTAAAATTGTAACCAGCTGATACGATGCCAAGAACTAGTGCAGAGATTACTAGGGCGTGCAAGAGCATGAAGCAGACAACTAAGTGCTGAAATGACTGAGAGGAAGTCATGATCCATTTTATGAATGTCATGATATCCATCACTCTTGGAATCTTGTGTATTCCTTTCTGAGCCTGCAATAACTTTCCGAGTGTAATTACCTACAAGACACATCTCTTGTCCAATAGAATTCTATATTGTGCCACCATATTTTCAAGCATTAGTTAGCATCGTTTTCATTCCTATTTTTCATTGGCATTAATCATCATATCGCTCTGGCATTCGATGCATACATTGTTCTGTCATATACTGTCATTATTACTTCTGACACTCTCAATGCATCATAACTGTAACAATGTTTTGTCTTGACATCCACTATTCTGATGTTGCTGCCTTTATGCTTATATCAAGATGGATTGAATACAGATGGGAGAAGAAAGTCCTATACAATAAAATCAAAATCGTAATTCTTTGATCATGCTAGAGAATATCTTGGCGTGATTTCTTCCTCTTGAAGATCAGAGAAATCAGATCCTCTCCTTCCATCATGGCCGCAACTACCTGTGCATTAATTAAAAACCTTTTTTTCTCATGCAATTTTCCAAATAGGGCTCTAGAGAACCCATAATATCTCCCAATCAGTAAGGAATTTGAGAATATAATTCCTGGGTTTTATAGCTGACCCTGTTTTGAGAAAAACCAACGTTTTATTTTTTGAAATTCGTTTTCAGATGGCCATAAATCGTGTTTTAAAATGACATGTCGAAAACTGCTACGCATTTCTGGCAAATGCGCAGGTAACTGCTGGGTCTTGAAATTAAATGATGGCTGCATTCCAAAATAGAATTGTTGGAGATTTTTATGGCTCATGTCCGGTGCAAATCAACTTCCTTTACAACCTTCAACATTCACAAACCATTCCTTTTCCCATGGTAAGATCTGTCCACCGAAACCCAGTTTACAAATATGAACCAGAGCAGAGTTTGAAGCATGAAGAAATTTAGATTTAATTTTTTACTTGCAGGTTTAAGGGAGGAAAAGCCTGAGCAATGAAAAAAAAATCCAAATTCAAGCAGTGTGTGTGGGAGACTTCAAACTACAATTCAACATTCAAGGAGGATGACCTCAGCTCCATGGCATAATAATAGTAGAATCTCAGCATAAATCAAAGTGTAGGTGGGCAGGGTTGCTAGAATTATGTGAGGAAGGATGGTATCAAGCTCCACCGAGAAACTTTGTCCAATTTTGTCCAATAACTATTTCAAGATTTTACGCCTACCCTAGATAATAGTGTTATAAATTAAGCTTCTAAAAAATATCGAGATATCATTGATCACGATTTGCTATTTAACAAAGCAAATCGTGAAGCGTGGGAATTTCAGACTCTCACTCGCCTGTTCAGCAACCAAGTTGACTTTATCCTTTGACCACGTGTTGGATTAGGGGTTCTTGACCCAACTTCGGAGTTAGTTGCACCAACGAACCAAACCCTACACTACTGGCCCTTTCGGAAACAACCTACGTAGCGTAGGTGAGACTGCAGTCTCACCCGAAGCAATATTGGGGGATGTAAGAACCAAGTTTTTGCATCTAGAGACTAGTGTGATGTCTTTTAGTGCCTTAAATCCGCTTCCGCGTAGAATCATAGTCTTTTAGGGCTCTTTATTGCAACTAGGTTAAGTGGCTTCCAGACCTTTGTGAAAGTCGACGATCAGTATTTGTGGACCTTAAACAAGCGATTTACCTACTTTCGTGCATCAATAAGAAACCCTAGATTGGAGTTCGCATAGATCTTCTTTATTTATCAGAAAATATAATATAAATAGCTTTTAACTTCACGGTAGTAGATAACAATTCATATCATGCATTATTAAGACATATTCAGTGAATTCGCACAATATTCATTCATTATTTCATAAAACGTATCATTCAATTGGTAAAATATAACATAAATAGATTCAACAGAAATACATAGTAATTCTCCAAAAAGTTGTCTTCATTGATCTTTTATTCATTGATTATAAACTCTCTACCCTGTGCACACAGCTACAGGGGTCCGCGCACTCAACTGCAGACCCTACCCAGGCCTCCTGGGCACTCAGCTGCAAGAGCCTTCCCTTCTTCACCTAAGCGCAAGAAGCAGAGCCTTCTTGCCTTAACACTTCCCCAAAAACCATTCAACATACCCAATTCTCTATCCAAAGTTATCTCTAAGACTCGCTATGACCCAACTATTTATAGATTTTCTTTATACAATACCATGGTCCGAGACCATGGGAGAATCTTAGAACTGACAAAAAACAAGGGATAAAACCCTTTTGACTCCTATCTATCTGTGTGCTTCGCATCCACATATCGTAGAGACTTTACATTCTTTTTACAAAACTTTTACAAAATTGAGTTAAATTAACCCCAAAACTACCCCTAGGGACCCTATCCCAATAGGTACCCAACACAAATATCGTGACTTGTCCTTGAGTCACTCAGCTGGAACCGCGATCTTGCTACGAAGATCTCCGAGCTCAACTTGCATTACTCCAACTTCTAAAGTGTTGTGTGTTGTAGCTTGCTGTACTTATTCAACCAATTTTTCAGTTGTTCGCTCCTCTACTGCGAGGCACATGGTCCGTTATGTCTACTGCAACCCTTTGAGCTTCTTCTGGGGTGACATAGTAAGATGACATGCTTCCTCTAGCCACGACAGCAATCTAACCTTTAGCAGGCCTCCTTCCTTTGTAAGTCCTCCACCTGTGTAAGCAGCTTCTTTCCCTCTTGTAGCTTGGTGAGGCATTGCCTCTTGTAGCTTGGTGTAAGCAGCTTCTTTCCCTCTTGTAGCTTGGTGTAAGCAGCTTCTTTCCCTCTTGTAGCTTGGTGTAAGCAGCTTCTTTCCCTCTTGTAGCTTGGTGAGGCTTAGTTGCCTAGACCTCATCATATTGTCGTTGCGTTTCTCAAACATCCGTTTTTAGCTTTTGCAATTTTAGGTCCTCTTGCATATTTTTCCATAACTCCATCACGAAATCAAACATCGAAGCGTAGTCATTAACTGCGGTGTCCAGTGTAGTAATGCCCTCCTTTATTGCTGCTCTGCACTGCTCCCAGACCTCTGGTGGAGTCGTCAGCTGCAACTTCAACTGCAGCTCTTTTATTTGCATCTGAAAATCGAAAGTCACCCTACCGACTTCCTCCTTTGAATCACATACTACATCAGCCAATTTCTTCACTTTGGCTGAGGCCTCTACATCCTATGGTATATTCAACTCAGGTACTAACTTGTAGGCCTACTCAATTGTGGTTACCAGGTTCTAGCGTTATGTCTATAATTCCTCCTTTTCCTTCAGCGCTTGAGTTTTTTTTGTGAAAATATTCTCATTGTTGACTTTAAACTCACTGACGACGGTGAGTACTTGTTGTTCTATAATATTCAACTCATCTAAGACCCCTGATGCAGCACATGAAAGGTCTGGAGCGGCAGTGCTGCAAGTTTCAGTCCCATATCCTTCACTGCATTGATCATAATGTGATCCTCGTTCGATTCAACATAGATTGACCCCTATGGCAAAGGAATGACTCTGAGATCCAAAGTCCATTCAATCTTTGTTACTATGCTACTTCCCTATGTTAGGCTCGCTTGTGCTCCGCTCACCTACCTGACACTCCCCAACGTTTGCATGTATTGCTTCTCAAATTGTTGCAGCACCTCCATTGTTTTGTCTCGTATCTTGTCCCTGATATCATTGAGATCACCTTTTGTCAGTACCATGGGATCAATATGTGTCTACTTATCAGACTTATTCTTCTTTCGTTGTCCGCCCATCTGTTCCTGCTCGTGCCTCTTCAGGATGAAAGGAGTGCTCTCCTCCTCACCACCACCTCCTCCCTACTCGAACAACTCTTGCTCATCAGTATGTTTCGAAGCAAAATTCCCATCCTCCTCTGAATCCTCCCATTCTTTCTTTGCCTACTCTTTAGTAGCATGCTCTTTCTCCATACATGCCTTCTTGCAGCTACCTTAGCAGCCTCTTTCTTCTTTTCTTCGGTTAAGGTGCGTGCAAATTTCTAAGCGGATTCCTTCTGCTTCTGTGCGGTAGAGCTCTCTACGCCTTTTCTGGTTGCCAAATCTAGCGTTGTAGGTTCACGCCACTTTGGTGGCCGATACCCTACAACTTCCTGCACATCTATCTCGGACACTAAATAAGGCAATAGATTCCAAGTTTCCTCTGGGTCCTTCTGTTAGCCTTGAAATCTACATAGGATGTCAATTGTTCGAACAAGGTTGGGGACAACCTTGGCCTCTGATTAACCACCATCCGAAGGTCCATTTCCATCAGGACCGAGAAAATATTTGTTTCCTTGATTCGTGTCGCATCCTTTGTAGACCAGAGCAAGTCGAGCCTTGCTACCTCAGGAAAATCTTCCTTTTGTGGAGGAACTTGGATATCATTCAGGAACATCCACATAACTAAATAGACAATAAAAGCCAAGCATAATGAAATGACTTTCTTTCATCTTGGGCTTCTTGGTAGTTCGCGAGGAACTCCTGGTAGAGATACTAGGACCAATTATACTGCACGCCCTTCACACACTGTGCAACAAGTGACACTGCTAGCGTTGGAACTTCATCCATGTAACACTTCCTCATGATCTTACTTGCGAGGATTTAGGCAGTGAACTAGACTGCCTGGTCTTGAATTGACAGAATAGAGTATCCGTGTGACTTTTTCACAAGACCATAGTCTTTCTTCATCTTATTAGCGAGTTCCTATTCCTCGGTTTTCCCTCCAAACTCCTTGGCAGGGTCCACTCCTTTGTGAGGCAACTTTTTTATCCCGTGGATCAACATGTCAGTTATTGGAATGGGCTTTCCAAGCCACAAAATCCCATTGTGCACTAGCATGAGGAGTTAGCGCACACTGAGCATATTGATTGGTGAGCGATGATAGTGCGACACTAAGAGCATGTTCAGTAGCCTCGACTTCTCAACATTGTGGACCCACTTCATGAGTTCTAACTGTGTAACTCATGTCTCATCATAATATATCTTCATCATGTACTTATGGGTCACCAGATGTAGAAACGTTTCATGGTACGCGAGGTCCTAGTCTGCCATTTTCAATACAGGGATGCGTGCAAGCCTAGGTCCTTCAAATGTGACCTGCTTAGGTAGCAAGGGAGTGAATACCACAAATTTTCTAGAATCAAGATCCTTGGTCACTTTGGATTTTCCCTTCTACAGAGGGATGTACTCAGGAAGCCTAGAAATAGGCTCAATTCCCTCGACATTGACTTCTTTGACACCTTGGTACTCCTCTTTGTCTAAATCCACCACTTTTTTTTGGTTGTTCGTCATTTTTCTCCTTCAGCCATGCCTCTAAATTCTTCCTCAGTGACATTCACACTGACACTGACTTCTTCTATTTTTATTTCGTGGCTGAGTGATTTTCTTTCATGGCGGGCTGCTTCTCTTTTGTGACAGTTTGTTTCGACCTAGGCGACCTCAGTGTTGTGGGCACAACGGGCATAGTTTCCATACTAGTCACTTTGGGGCCTAGTGCATCAGACATAGCTACTTTAGAAATGATGGCTTTGGTGGGGTTAGAAGCAGTCATCTTCTTAATGAATCGCTCTCGGGCTGCTGCTGAATAGTTTGTAAACGAGGGGCACGTCACAAATTCTTCCCAAAACGCACAATATATGCTTCAGACAACAAAATGTGCAAGTAACTCTTAGAATGCAAAGTGTTCTTCGTTGGACCAGCACACGTAATTTATAGGGGGATTTGAATTCAAATCCGACTATTCCCCCCAAATTCTAATAATAAATGCTACTTTAGCGGTAGATATTCAAATATTTTCACCATAAATAATGCCTACCCGCTCCTCTTAACCACTTTTTAGCCATCAAATCATGAATACTAACTTCAATGGTTACCTTTGGACCCACTTGTGTGACATTATTCTCCAAGGTGAAAATTATATAGTGCAAATTTACCCGTCACACCCCTATTATTCATCGCATAGCCTGCTTACTAGGCTTTTCCCTAAGTTGGGTAGCGTAGATTATAGTGCCATAATCCCTTGTAGCTGCCTATATTATTGAGACTGTCCTGCTACCATATAGTCATTACGCAGGGGCATGATCCCCTTTATATAGCTTCAACCTACTTCCATTCACTTTTCCAGGGAAAGGTTGCCCATTTAGCTTCGTGAGCTGAACTGCGCCACTATCCGTAATCTCCTTAATAACATATGGCCCCAACTAATGCATTTGAAACTTTCTTGGAAACTTTGTGAACTTAATATCATATAACAACACCAAATCATTTACCTTGAACGTGCACAACTTAATGTGCCTTTCATGCCATGCTTTTTCTCGTTCCTTTAATTTGCACTTTCTAGTGAAATCCGGATAGGAAATAGTCTTCCTCTAACTCCATGATCTACGCGAGCTATTCCTCCAAGGTCTCACGGTCTGCCATCTCAGTCAAGGCTACAATTCTTAAGATGGGCACAATGTACTCCATCAGCATGATTGCTTCAATCCCATAGACCATCCGAAATGCCATTTGTCTTGTCAATTTCTTGCAGGTCGTCCTATAGGCCCATAACACAACAGGTACACACATGTCGTAGTCATTCCTCTATGCATTGCATACCTTCATCAATACGTGCACCAAGATCTTATTAAAAGCTTCCACCATTCCATTCGCCTGTGGGTGATAGGGCATGCTCTTCTGATGATATACTTGAAACTATTCCAACATCACGCTGATCCTTTCATTCAAAAAATGCGTACCCTTATCACTCATCAAAACTTTCATGCATCCAAACCTTGTTAAGAGATACTCAAAAAGAAACTTTGCAGCTATTGCAGTGGTACAATCGCTTACTGGTTGCACTTATGTCCATCTGGTTAAGTATTCTATTGCAGTAAAAATGTACTGCGCGCCCGTCTTCTTTCCTGGTGGTTGTATCGGGCCTATAAAGTTAATGGACCATTTCTCAAATACTTGCAACAAGACTTGGGGATTTAAAGATTGTTCATTCCTTCTCGAAGGCTACCCCATCCTTTGGAAAGCATCGCATGCCTTACAATATGCCTTAGAATCCTTGTGTAACATCGACCACCATAACCCAATGCGAAAAATATTCTACGCAGTCGCTTTCCCTGCATAGTGGCCTCCTGCCACTCCTCCATGAGCTTTAGCTAGGATATTCGCACATTCAAACTCCGGAACATACCTTCACAATACCTCTTTCATCCCCATATTATATAAATGACCTGCAATTACCGAAAAATCTGTTGTGCAGACTACTAGCTCCTTCTTTGGTTGAGAGGAATATCCTTCTGAAGTAGTCCCTGTTGTAAAAGTTGAATAATGTCAGCAAAATGGTCATCCGCGACGTGCACCACGAAGAGTTGTGGATCTGGCAGTCATTCCTCAAAGCTACTTGGTTCTTCACCTGTTTCGATCCTTTATAAATGATATGGACCCATATTCAACCTTCTAGGATTCACAATCACCTCGAAGTCATACTCTTGGAATAAGAGAAACCATCAGAAGATCTTCCACCCCAACACAAGCGTGTTGAGAAGGTACTTCAGCGCGGAGTGATCTGTGTACATCTTAAAGTGTCCGCCTAACAAATAATGCCTAAGTTTCTGCAACGCGTAGACCATCACCAACCCTTCGCGCTCTGTAGTGGAGTAATTCCTCTCTAATTTGGATAGCTTTATACTTGCAAAAGCTATAGGGTGATCAATACCACCCTCTCCTGCTTGTGTTAAAATTGCTCCTAGCTCAATACAAGAGGCATCAACATGCACATGAAACTCCTTTTTCTAGTCGGGAAACACCAAAATAGGTACTTTCACCATCTTCTCCTTTAAGACATCCAAGCTGCACTGATAGTCTGCATCCCAACAAAACATTGCATCCTTTTTTAAAACTTTCTCCATTGATGCGGTTATCTGGGCATACCCTTTGATAAACTTCCTGTAGTACCCAGTGTGTCCCAAAGTCATGTGCAGTTGTTTCACGTTCCTAGGGGGTTACAAATTTACAATGATGACGATCTTTGTAGGGTCCACCATCAACCCCTGCTTATAGACAACGTGGCTGAGCAAAATCCCAAAAGCAACACAAAATATACACTTTTTCAAGTTCAGTGCCATCTGAAATCTTTGACATGTATCCAACATAAGGCACATACTTACTACATGGCATTTTACCAAGCCAAACACAGTCTA
Source organism: Pinus taeda (assembly GCA_000404065.3). Taxonomy (NCBI): domain Eukaryota; kingdom Viridiplantae; phylum Streptophyta; class Pinopsida; order Pinales; family Pinaceae; genus Pinus; species Pinus taeda. The sequence goes on along the minus strand of APFE030945200.1, from coordinate 269,638 downwards.
GTCATCGAAGTTACTTCCAGGAACTTATGAACGAATTCTTTGAACGCTGCTATGACTACGTGAGAAAATATTGCGAGTGCGTTCTTTAATCCAAAAGGCATAACATTATACTAGAAGCAACCCCACTCTATTGCGAAGGTTGTTTTTCTTCGATCCTCCAACACGATCTTTATTTGATGGTAACCCAAAAACCCATCAGTGAATGAATATGCTTCCTAGCCACCAACATTCTCTAATACTTCATCAGTAAACATTGTTGGAAATGGGTCATGGACATAAGCATCATTCAACTTCCATAGATCTACGCATATGTGGATTTCTCCCTTCAGTTTCTTCTCTTGGACTACCATTGGGTTTACCCAATTAGATTCTTTTAGAGGCTCAATAATGCCTTCTTCCAACATCTTATCTAGTTTGAGGCACACCTTTTCCTTATACTTGGGATTTAATCGATAAGGTTGCTGCTTAATAGGATGCACATCCAGTTTCAATGTAATAACACCTAAATCTTCGAAAATTCCTTTCAAATATGAAAACTTCATGGGAAATAAGTCTTGGGACTCGTGCAATAGCTCAATTACTTTATCAACTGTATCTTTGTCCCAATAATTGCCTATATTCACGAACTTGGGTTCTTCTTCAGACCCAATGTTTACCTGTTGAGTTTTCAGAGGCTTTGATATATCTAGATTCACTACCTTCGGTCCTTCGATGTCACCCTGACCTTCAGTCTTCAGGATGGTAATATTCCATGGGTCATCTTCTTCTTCAGCAGTCACACTATAGCATTCGAGTGCAATCTGGTTGGGTCCATTCTATCGCTTCCTTCGGTATCCTGAATATAGATGCCTTTATTTCTTGCAGCACTTCATCGATACTCTCAAAGCCATCCTCAAATCTGAAAGTCAATAAGAAACCTTCCTTCAATATATCCCATTTTGTATTGACGTTGTAGAGCTCTGTTTCGAGATACCAGTTCATGGGAATTGTATCCAAGGTATGAAAAAATATATGTACCCATTCTAGCTGTGGTTCCATTCACCATGCCTTAGTCCATTTTTCCAAGTGATCGCATGAATCATCCTTCCCACTATATTTCTCAGTCATTCTGGTATTAGCATGCCGAAAGCATAACTTCATCATTCACCTGTAATCCCTCCATCTAACAAAGCTTTCTTTATGCGTACCCCACCATCGTGCGGGTATAGCATGCAGAACCAACTCCAAAGCTTGAAAATAGTGGTCTTTAGGGACTTCACTCTCAAATTCATCTAAAAACATATCTATGTCAGTAAAACCATCATAATATGGTAGCTTTCTTACCTCCGACGAAACACAATGCAGTGACTTCATCATCATATTGCTTCGCAATATAGTTACTTCCTGTAAGAGGTTCTGCCAATGCTTTAATTCCTCATCTGAGTCAGAAGTACATGAACTCTCCTAATCCCATGCAATCCATCCATCTGTTATTGGATTGATCCAATCCCGATCTCGCGTTGTTATCTTGTATATTTGATCCAGATCATCGTCACTTTCTACATAATCACGGACAGGTTTGGTATAGTGCGCTCCTTCCGTAGGATCCTGTTAAACAGACATGGTCAGGGAGAACAAATAGGAAAACAATAGGAAAGATAAATCATTCAGTACAATTTTATTCACAAAAGATGTACATTTATAGTACAATATGGTGACCGTTGGGATTCACATCCCAAGGTCCCTTGGACTGCCTGTCCATTCGGCTTCCACGCTAACCCTTTAGGATTAGGTGTCCAACATTCCCCCCCTTAATCCGAAGGGTTATGTATGAGTCCAAGAAAAGAGCTGTAATACAAAATGTGCAATAATGCATGGCAGCACTAGGCTGAATGTGCTCTATGAAATGTTGGTAAAAAAAGGGCGGTGGTTTAAGGATAGCCACCAACACTGGAACGCTTAGTGCAGTTCCCGGAACTCTTCCAAAACTGGCAAGAAGCTGTAAGTCTTCTGCTAGAGGAAGTGATCCTATTGTTTTAAAAGAGGGAAACCTTCAACCGTAAAAGGGAGGCCTCACCCCATATAAAGGTAAAACTTCAACCTGTGATGGTTTAAGGATGACCAACAACTCTGGAATGCTTATGCAATTCCTGGAACTCTTCCAAAACTGGCAAGAAGCTGTAAGTCTTCTGCTAGAGGAAGTGTCCCACATCGCTATCTCCGGAACTCTTCCAAACTGGCAAAGAAAGCTGGTAAGTCTTCTGCTAGAGGAAGTGTCCCAGATTGCCAACTGAAGGCATGTTCACGGGCATCTTTGTCTTTGGCTACAAATCTGAAACTGGTGTGGCAGGTTGTGGCTCAGGCTCACTTGATGTGGCTTTTGAAGCTTGTAGATGACCATCATTTCCCCCCCTGTCAGATACAAGGTGAGAAGATGGAGAAAACTCAACTGCAAGACTGTTCAATATTCTGGAACAAGTTATGACATGTGTTTGGAATATCTTCTTGGCTGTTGATGCCCATTGCCAAGAAGCGATCCATCCTAGATGAATCTTTGTTCTTGCAGGACGTTTTTTTTTGAAGCATCTGTTTGAAGAATGACTGGTTTTATGGCAGTGCTTACATGGATGAAGATCAAAACAGTGATCTTTCAGATGGCCAACTCGATCACAGTGTTGGCATTTCACGATCTGTTGTTGTTGTTGCTGTTGTGGGAGAGGAGCAGAGTCTAGAACAGCTGTAGCTGAACTGTCATGAGGAGCAGGTGAACTGTCATAAATTAAACCAGCACTCTGAAACTGAATGGGTTTTGAGTAGTCTGGAATATGAAAGGAAAAGTCCTTGTCATATCCAAGACCAGTTCTATGCTTGTTGTGGACAAGCTGTTCCCAAGGTCTGGTGATGGGCTTGGGAAGTGCAGACTGAACTTCTGCATCTGCATGTACAACTGCTGCTTTATTTGAATGAACAGGAACAGTATTGACTTGCTGTTTATGGGAGTCTGTTTCACTCTTCTGAACAGAAACAGGTTCAGAAAGATGACTCCATTGTTGTAGTTCTTCTTGCTGCAACTTTGTCTCAAGCTGCAAAAACGCAATATTCTCATGTGCACTTTGTAGAGAGGTTTGGATGTCAAAGAGAGTTTCTTTGTTAACTTTGACCATCTCATCAACAGTGGAATGAATTAGGATATTCAATAACTTTAATGCATCTTCAAGTCTGGCCATTTTCTTCAATGTCACTTAAAAAACACAACTGAGGCAACAGCAACAGAAAAATAATATTGTACTCTTACTACAAGATCTTGTAAGGGCTTGTCCAGTGGCAACAATGTTGCGAAAATAGTTGATGGAGCAGGACCTGAGTAAGCTGGATGTTACCAAATTAAACTACAATAAACATTTCTCGTCAAGCTACAATAAACATTGGTACAATCAACAGTCCACAGTTCGTTTCAAGAATGAACTGGAGCGTAACATCAATGCAAAAAAATATAAATGTGAAGATGAGCGTTGTCCTCAACTTCAAACTGCAGAGCATCTGGCTGCTATGGAAATCATGCAAAATCTCTACAAGAAACTGCTCCAAGAATGACTTTCAAAAATGTCTTCAAAAATGCTTTAAATTCACTTCATAATGCTGATCACTTCTCTACGGATCACTTCACTCAGAGGTTGTTTATCACCTTTTGTGTAGCTTCAACTGAACCTGAAAAATTGGTAGTGCAATTGGTTCCAGGAACAGAGCTTATGGTGGCCCCAAAGCAGCGCAAAGGGGACCTGCGGATTTTTTTGTTAAATTGAGATGTTCACATGTCAGGCAGGTTTTCAAGGCATTTATCACCAATCCATTTCAGAAGCCTGATACATTGTCCACAAACTGAACAACCATTTATTTACTTGTCTCACTTGCATATGATCGAATTAAGCAACAGTATCAACACACAACTCAGGAACCAAAAATTGGTTATCGGGAATGGGTATCACCATGCTTCCGCTACGCAACCGAGGTTACATGCTCTTCGAACAGCAGAATTGTTGAGAAAAACAGGGGTAATGTATAGGCACCTTGTTTGTGAGAAGAATGTCACTGATATTAAAGATCGTGGCATTCATCAACAGAACACTGCTCTTGCCCACATAGAGCAACATCAGCTTGACGGCATTGTATATTTCGTAGATGATAATGTGTACACACTTATCAAAGCTACAAGGATTAGTGATGCACCATTTCGAAATTCACAGGAGTCATTTCAAATGGAGATACATGGATCGCGTGTGGTTCAAGCAGCTGACTCACTTTTGAAGCTTGTCTCTGAACTAAAGCAGACCGTTGTTTTCTCTGACTTTGCATCTTTAACTGAGCATGTTGAGCAACGTGTTCAATTGTTTGAGCAACAATGTGATGAGACAGACCAGCTTCTTGCTACAGTAGGTGAACAGGCTGCTGCAAGTTTAAAAGAGCTCGAACAGGGAAGCAACTCTTCCAAATGATGGCTCTTAAAGGTCGTTCTCTGCACTTAAAGGCCGTTCTCTGTACTTAAAGGCCGGTGTTACGTCGGTTGAACTCGAACCCCCGCCCTTTGGAATCCAATCAACCACACCTGCAATGAGAATCCACGCTCACCAATTCAATACCAAACCACAATCCAAAATTAGCAACTGTTTGCGAAAATCGCAACAAGAAAGTGCAGAGAATGTTAAATTTCAGAAGAGTGTGGGTAGCAATATCGTCGGGCAGGCAGTAGGAGTGAGAATGTCTACGCCAATAGCCCCTGTGCAACATTCAGTGAAGCGCGATCTCAATCATAATCATGCTACTGTTCATTATGGTGATACCAAAATCAGAATGGGTCAGCCGCAGCCACCTCTTCATACGAATCACATAATTTCGCAGTGCAGGGCTTCTCTTCATGAGTTCGGAGGTACGCCTACCAGTCGGGCTTCAGGATAAGAGCAATTTGAGCCTTCTCGTCTCCGTCTGCCGCCATTATTTACTAATAAAACACAATTCGTCGATCTATTTATGGAATCAAACCATAAGTGGGTTTAAATATTCGAACAAACCCAAATTTTAACATGCAAGAGCAGGTCAAACCCCCATTCCGTCCCCTGTAAGTTGTAAAGACTACCATGGATGCATCAAATCGAAGATCGATAAATCAAAAGAACAAAAACCTCGTATCTATTCCTCTGCCCAAGCACCGAGAACATCTGAATACTCGGAAAAACCCTAAATTTTCCTGTTCAGAATGTATGTTCCCTGTTCCATTCGATGTTGGTCGTAAGGAACGCCATGGAATCATCGAAGAATCAAAACAAAAATAAAAACAGGCTTAACTAATAAAAAATCGGCTAGGAACGGTGCCATTCCTGCGAGAATCATTTGAATTCGCCAAGTTTGGCGGAGAGGTTTCCCTGCAGATCTGAAACCAGAAGCCTCCACTTGTGCAAATATCTGGACAGGCGCAGATTCAAGGTTTGTAACTACAAATATCTGGACAGGCGCAGTTATCCCCAGTCTCAAGCAGTAACCCAAACGTTCACCATGTCTCAGGCGTTATGAGAGTACGGGACAGTCTCATGGAACGCAAAACGTTCACCATACCATGTCAGGCATGTCAGACATGACAGCGTTTATTCACAAAGAGCAGAAAGTAGTGGACAGAGAGAGCGCAGGTAATGAAGGCTAGGCCAGCTCTAGTCAGCACTATTCAAGGCTCAGGGAAAACAGGCCACTCATCATGGCTCTGATACCATGTTAAACAGACATGGACACCAAGATCAAATAGAAAGATAAATCATGCATTGCATTTTTTATTCACAAATGATGTATATTTATGGTACATTATGTGACCGTTGGGATTCACATCCCAAGGTCTCTTGGACTGCTTTGTCCATTCGGCTTCCACGCTAACCCTTTAGGATTAGGTGTCCAACAGTGCTAAAATAGGGTATCTTCTATAGCTTACTGACACAAAATATGTGAGAATAGGATGTACTATACCAACCTACAATGTGTCATGGGCATTACAACTCCACATAGCACATTACAAACTCAAGAAACAAGATGTGCTACCAATCAGTGCAATGCAAGAGAAGAGGGGAGGCTTGCAACTATATTATGATGAAAATGAAATATAGAGGGGGATTATATATAACATTTCCACCACGAAATTTTGTTAAATTCACATTTATTTCAACATCACAACAAATATTTATAATCGAAAGCTATGATGCGCTAAAAGTTGTGATGTGCCCTTCAAAATTTTATGATCTTTTTTAGCGAAAAACTCCTCATCTATTGTAGTTCAAGGGTATGAAAAATGGTATTAGGGCCTTGGTTAGATAAATGCCTTAAATTTTTGGATGAGGGGACAAGCTAAATTTTCCTCTTGTCAAAAAAATTAGGGTTGTTATAGCTGCTACAACATGCCCATATTCTAGTGGATTTGGCTACTGGAAAAAGTTTTGTTTTAGTGAATAAACACTATCTTGGGTGATAGGTATTATGTTCGAGCCTTGAATTATGTCAACATACCCATCATTAGTCCAAGTTGTCACAGGTTGGGCCATATTTTATTGAATTGAAATAATCTTCTCTACAAAAATGAGGTGATAAGGAGGTAGTAATGACTAGTTTAGCCGAGGTGGTGGAACATAATGGAAAATTTGTGGCACTTAGGCTCTCCTACGCCATGTTCTCCAATTAAGCATAATATTTCATCCCACCTTTGTATTCCAGTGTTGTCTTTGGTTGTTTTACACCTACAAACACTAAGCTCAATCCCTTTTCCAAATGCATCAAAACCTTTATCTACATTAGTTCTAGAATATGGGGTTTCATCAATAGTGGACTTGTATAGATATTCACTCCCCCCCCGAAATGGCCACATGCAAAGGACATACTTGTATTTGACTGACAAATTCCCATTCAACTTGTATATAAAAGGACCCATATTTCTCCTCACAATCCTCAAGGGGGATAGACTTTGACTTTCTCCATCAAAAGTGGGTCAAAACTCTATGATCAAACTTGCTTAGGAAAAGGCAAGATAAATCAAGGTCGTCAACAAGTACTATTTTGGCTCCTTAGAGAAATATATGACTCAAAGGTGAATTCCTATCGTAGATCATATTTATGAATGTGAAAGGTCCTAAAGGGAGAGCAAGAAAACTATCCCTCAAGCATATGATGCCTTGGAATGTTTCGATGTTGTGTTAATGTAAATAGCAATGGGCCTTGCATACCCATTATCTCATAATTAAGGAATATACTATTAGGATGGGATTTTGTGGATATTGACTTGATGAATTTTTAAAGGACCCTTATTACAAGGTTTAAGGAGAATATCACCCTTCTAAATTGTTTATCAATTTGCTTAGGGTTGTGTACAACAATGTGCAATAAGGAACTAGATCTTGATCTAACTATCATACTGATGGAGATTTAAATTTTACAATAATTCGAGAGGAATTATAGGGATCCTGTGGCCCAAGAGAATTCTTTATCAAGTTTTTTATTGAAAACTTTGAGTGAGTAGGTTGGGTGAACATTCATCCCATCCAACTCCATCCTTCAAGTGTAACTAATCACAATGACTCAAGTATAACATCCAAGAGACCATATCGTTTCCTTGCACACCACATATTATCCAAAAATTTGATCAGTTTTAGACTTGGATCAATAGTACATATTTCGGATCTTTAGCCCATTCTCTTAAAGATTGGAAAATGGGATAATAATCCTAGAGCCCCTTTCTTGTATAACCCACATTATCATGAGACTGAATATTTTCATACACTTATCAAGGACAATTGGGTACACATCTAATCTAATTTGAAGGTCCCAACTTGTGCACAATTCACAGCTTCTCTATGAATGTTCAAAGAAAAGGTTATGGATTGGGTGCATGAGAGGAAATGTTCTCAGGTATACACATTCAAGGAGAGAGAAGAGGAATATGAGTGGATTTATGATAATAATAGGCTAAGCCCATTATCACAAACTATATTTGATCAAACTTGTGGGATGGAACATGGGACACAATTTCTTTTAAACCAAGAACATGAATGGAGGCTCAAAAACAGAACATTATGGAGCAAGATAGAGGACCAAAACAAAAACAAAAACAAAAAAACAAAAAAAAAATCATGAACCATAGAAATAACTATAACACTATTTGGGACTTCCTTGATAGTGATGGTTAGAATATTAAAGGTTTTAGGCTTGGCACAATTAGGGTCGTCCATTTTAATAACATCTTAAAGGTATTCAAACAAGAAAATACCAGGGATATTCTTTCCTAATGTTGACTTAATAACATAAGAGTAATGATATGTACAGGCATGTGTCCATTGATGAATTACTTGAGATGACTCATTTCAAAAGGCTAAAATCCTAGGGCTCAACAACTAGAACATGAGATTCTATGCTGCTTTTTTTGAGGTTGTGGGTAAGGTCTTACTCAGAGTTATGGAACAAGGTTGTTAGTTTGGTAAATTGAAAGGAGTTTTAACTCCAAATTCATAGCCCTTATCCCAAACATTGATTTTCCCACTGCTTACAATAACTTCCAATCAAATTTATTGATGCAACAATGTCTATAAAATAATTGCTAATGTGATTGCAATCAAACTTAAACTAATCATATCAAGGGTTATCTTCATGTAACAATTCCATTTTCTCAAGGTAGACTCATACACGAAGCACTAATTCAGCTCGAGAAATCATTCTCACAAAGAAAACAACTCAAAGCCACCCAATAGTACTCCAACTCAGCTTATACAAGGTATGTGACCAAGTTTCTTGAAATTCTTAAGGTTATTACTACTTCATGTGGGGTTGGATTGCCCATTATAAAATGGATAATGATATGCATGACTTCCTCCCCTTTTTCAGTCCTAGTTAAAAACTTTGGATAGAATATTTTCAAGGATTACGACAAGGTTTCACATTGTCTCTCACTTGTTCCTCCTACTTACAAAGGGACTTTTCTAGAATTAATTGATGCAAGGCAGTCAGATAGAATCCAAGGATTTTAGATAGGGATTGATGCAAGCAAATAAAACATTTATCCAATGAGTTTAGATAGGGATATCTACACACCCAATATATCTTTACAAGAAGGAATTCTCACAAATAAAATAGCTCAAACACCCAGTAATACTCCAACTCGGTCTATACAAGATATATGACCAAATATCTTGAACTTCTTAATGTTACTACTACTTCATGTGGGTTTTATCTTTCCTACTATAAAAAAAGATAATGGATTGCATGACTTCCATCTCTTTTGCAGTCCTACTTAACAAATCTAGATATTATTTTTCCAATCCAATTAAAGGGTTACGTAAAGGCTTCGCCTTGTCTCTCCACTTATTCTCCTAATTACAAAGGGATTTTCCTAATGATCACTTATGCAAGGTAGTCAAATATAATCCAAGGAATTTATAGATATGAAACCTATACATATAAAATATTTTTTATTTGTTGATCATGTGCTACTATTCTATTTCTACACTAAGACTCAAAGCAAGATTTACAAGGAATCCTTTTAATGACAATATGGGCATGGTGGTTAATATAGTGAAGGAAACTATATGTTTCCTATCTATGGAGTATATCTTATGACATCAAATGGTCAATCTTTTTTCTTTCCCATATTTTGATTTGGATGATAAGTTCAAATACCATGGGTTCATATTAAAGTTATAAAGTAGCCAACTAAAAATGGATACTATAAAAAGTGGAGAAAATGATTAATTTTTCACATATTTTTTGGATCTCCAAAGGCAATAAATTGGTGTCCATAATCCATAGACTATATTTTAATTATCTATGGATAGGAAATACTAAGTATATGGGATCACATCTAGTAAACTAAAACAAAATGGCCTTGTTGTCCGCAAAAATGCACACCTAAGAAAAGTGGGAAAAATCCTCAACCCCATAAGTTGTGTGCTTTGTGGCGACGTTCAAAGAAGGGGTTGTCACATGATCCCAACTCTCTCCATTTAGACTATGTACTAGCTAATCCAACGGGGGTGGTCCCTAAGGAAAATTTTAAAGGAAAATCTTGTTAAAGATAACAAGGTCTAGGAGATAATTAGTGAATTAACTACGCAAACTTGAAACATAACTTGAAAAGTAAAAGGAGTTAATTAGAAAGTATAAATGTTTATGAGCATATAAGAATAAAAAAAATTAGGTAAATTAATTATATTCAAAGTTGATTAGAAAGTATAAATGTTTATGAGCATATAAGAATCAAAAATTTAGATAAATTAATTATATTCAACGAGAAATTCTGGAAAGAAAGTTATGATTAGACCAGTGCCAAATATACTTGCAATAAATATACACTCAAAATGAAATTAGGATACTTGCAATGAAATATAGTTTTTTTTTCAAGCTACAACAAGTTGCAATGTGGAAAGCTACAAAACAGATGTTAGTGAATCAAACCACAATAGATTATATACAACTTTGAGATATGAGCAACAATATTAAAATAGATCTTGCAATAGAATAAACCTTGTACTTAAAGAGCGATGCTCAAATATGATATAACGTTAAAGGCGAATTAACATCAATATGTGAATGAAATAGACAAGTACAAGAATATTAATTATTTGCAAGTAAATGATAAGCTCACAATCCAAATTGTATAATAGCCAATTATGTGAAAATAGAAACAAAATTAAATTTTAATTAAATGCTTATTCTAAGTTGTGACTTCCCCTCAATTCCTTCAACTTGAGAAGAACTAGTTGGTAGTTGCAAGACGGCTAGGATGAGGAAGCAATGGTTTCATTAACGATACCCACCTAGAACTTCACAACAACATGCATGCCTTCGTTCTTACAAATGACCTAGCCATGCAAGAGAACTGCAAGGTCATGTGTTTTAACCATTCATCCAAACTCAAATATAGGGAGATTGAATGACAGTAACTAAGAAATTTTCCTAAATGTCTATCAACCAAGCTTATGTTTGGAGGTAAATTTTAGAGAAATAAGAATGCAATTTAGATGCTAAGTTATTACAATTTCTTCAAATGAGATTGAAAATTAAAGTGAGATGCCACAAATGTGAAATATTAATACTATCAATATATAAATACCATTCCACTTTAATGATCAAATAAGCCAATAATAAAGTGAATTTAGAATTGTGTTTATGACCAATGAAGCAAATGTGAATTACTAAATGATGCAAAAAACGAATTAGATCAAGAGGCTAATAAAACTACTTCGATGAACAATGTCAATTAGATCAAATAATTAGTGAAGCTACCCAATGAAACAAAAGTGAATTATTTCAAGAATAATAGAGACTACTTGCAAAAATGAAAATCAAAGATTATATCTAGAAAATAGATTATGCAATGAGAAATAATAATAATAATGAGCTAACAATGAAAAGTAAGCAAGAAAACTAGCTAAATTCAAAAAAGGAAGTAATCATCCAAAGGATCCTCCTACCTAATGAGGAGACGGGATACCTGTAGAAAATCCTTGAAACCTTGTAGCTTCTAATGAGAGAAAATTGATCACAAAAGACACAATATTTCTCTACCAAAAATATGCGAAAATAAAATAATGAATAGAAACACAATCACACATAGAACAAAAAATATATTTGGGGAACCCAACTAGGAAAAACTCATGCTTGCTTGTATTGAATAAACTGAGTAACCTGATCTATTACATAGAATCTACTGCAAGCCTGAAGCTCCCTACAATATTGATCAACTCTCCACAAGACTTTCCCAACACTTGTGAAATTAAGGCTTACTAGGAGATCCTATTTCCTAGCTCAAATCTGCCCCTAAAAAATAGGAGTTTCTCTTATTTCCTTGCACAATTCCCAAGAGAATTCGCTCTCCTCAATCCTCAAGTCTTCTACACAAAAACCTACGTACAATAAATAAACACATTTTTGTCTTCATTCAATCTCAATAGGAAATTTGAATTACATGGCCTACTAGGGCTAATTTTAGTAGTTTTTGTAGTTAACTGAGAGTAAGTTGAGTTAATATAAATTCAACTACTCAACTAAACTCAAATCTCTTTATTCTAGAACTAGAGGTTAGTTCATTCTAGAGATTAGTTTAATTGATAGACACTAGAGTTAAATCCACTAGATAATTGATTTTAGCCATCAAATAGTCCACAACTCACTAAAAACCATCTAACTCAAATTAACTGACAATAACTCGATGATAAGCCACATCACACATGTTAATTGATAGCTAACTCAAGCAACTAATAGACTGAATTCGAATTGGAATCTTTGACTAAGGCCCAAGTCAAAGGATTCATTCCTTGCTACATTTTCAACACTTCCTCTTAGCGAGGAAGGGATTCTTGGAAGAACCTTGTCCACTTGGATCTATCTTCAACTCTACCAAGTTCTTTGCCACTGCAACTGCTCCCTTTAAACTATAATATCTACTTACTTTTGTGGAAACTAGTTTGAAGGCCCATTCTTTCCCACCATGCTCTGTAAGAAGTTCCATGTACCTTGTGTACCTGGGTGTCTGCCTCTTGATGTTGGGAGACTCGACTCTCTTTTGAGCATCTCTTAACCAAATCCTTTACCCACTTGGCTCGAACTTTCCATATACTAGAAGTCTTTGATTGAGTGTTTGATTCCACTCACCTTGGCTATGGTCATCATCATCATCATCTTGCTAGCCATCCCAAATTCCAACTAGCTTAGATTGAAACTGAGATGTTGGTTGAGGCTCCATCTTGATAGCTCTATCCTGCTCTTGCTCAACCACCAGATCTCTACTCTGAGCAATATCTTCCTTGATACTCAAGGTTGCACATGCATCAACCTTTCTCGATCCTGACACCAATCTACTTGACTTGTCCTGAAGCAGAATGCTTGAGCTAGGACTTCCCTTGTTGAATACTACATCATACCCTTTGTCTTCAAGGAATGCTACTGATACAAGGTTTTTCTTCGATACTGGAATATATCACATTCTTAATATGGAGAAGGGAACCAAACTCCCTCTTAAATATTATTGTACCAACTCCTTTGGTCATGTATCTATCATCTTCATTGAGCTCGATATGGAATTGCATGTCGTTTTCCTCCAATCATGTGGAATGAATCCCCTGAATCAATGTACCACACACTAACTCGAACTAAGCTTGCCATGCAAGTCATCAAAGAGGAATCCAATTTGAACTAAGAAGAGAGTGCTTCTCCTCTTCTTGTTGTTGCAACATGCTTGCTAGATTTCTTGTTTGGAAATTTTGTAGCGTAATGTCCAAACTCATGACAACGAAAACACTTGATCTTTATAAGATCATTATTTTCCTTGCCTTCATTCTAACTAAAATCCATTTTGCTTTGGGCCTTCTTACTCTTGGATTTATTCCCTTTCCCGGCTAAATAAAAGTTCTCCTCGTCTTCTGACCCAGATGAGACTCCATCCCTTATGTTCCTCCTTATCTCTTCCTACACAAGATCTAACCACAGTCTCTCCCAATCAGGGAGATTATCTCTGCCATTCACTACATCCTGGAAACTATGCCAATATTTGTGAAGCCCAATGAGAGAAAGGTTCAAAAGATCTATTGGTGCAACTATCTCTCCAACACCTCCAATTTCATCCCTCACTTGAGCAAACTTGGATAAATATGTAACAATGGGCTCATTCTTTCCCATTTGAATGTTCCTCAATTTATCCTTTAGAGAAAGTTTTCTGGTATCACTATTTCTTTCGAACATATCAGTAAGGGCCTTCCACACCTAGAATGGTGTATCCTTCCCATGTAAATTTGGAACAATGTGGTCTTCAACTCCTTCTAGGATCATCCTCCTAGCTTTAGCAGTGTCCTTCTTCCATTGAGTCATTTTTTGTGCATATGATGCAGGAGGCTTAGAAATATTAGTCTTGATGTATTCTAAAACCCCATTATCATCTAACACAAACTCCATTATGTCCTTCCATGCACAAAAGTTTGAGGTCCCTTCTAGGGCATGCTCTATCCTCAAACCATAGGATGACATGATTTCTACACTTATAGAATTCCTGCACTAACTGATATTCTCTCCAAGTAACTTTGAATCTAATCAAGGAATTTCATCTCTACCTTGTTTTTTATCTGATAGCATGTAGAAAATCCTAAATGATAGAAAACTGATCACAAAAGAGGCAAGATTTCTCTACCAAAAATCTACGAAAAGAAAACAATGAATAGAAACACAATCACACATAGAACACAAAATATATCTAGGGAACCCAATTAGGAAAAACCCTTGATTTCTTGTATTGAATCAACTGAGAAATTTGATCTATTGCATATAATATGTTTCAACCCTGAAGCTCCCTGTAAGACTGATCATCTCTCTACAAGACTTGCCCAACACTTAGGCAAATAAGACCTAATAGGATCTCCTATTTCCTAGTGTAAATATGCCCCTAAAAATTAGGAATTTCTTCTACTTACTTGTGAAATTCCCAAGAGAAATGTCTCTACTCAATGCTTAATCCTTCTACACAAAATCCTGTATACAATAAATAAATGCATATGTGCCTTCACTCAATCTCAATCGGAAATTTGAATTGCATGCACTACTAGGGCTAATTTTAGCAGTTGTTGCAGTTAACTGAGAGTAAGTTAAGTTAACAAAAAGTCAACTATTCAACTAAACTCAAATCTATCTCTATTCTAGAACTAGAGATCAGTTAACTAACAGACACTAGAGTTAACTCCACTAGATAGATAATTTTAGCCATCAACTAGTCCACAACTCACTAAAAACCATCTAACTCAAATTAACTGGAAATAGCTCAGTGATAGGCCACATCACACATTAATTGACAGCTAACTCAAGCAACTATGAGACTAAATTCGAATTGGCATATTTGACTAAGGAACAAATCAAAGAAACCATTCCTTGCTACATTTTCAACAATACCGAGGGGGGAAACCCAAGCTCTCTCCAAGAAAAAATTATCTTTGTTATTATTACAAGTAAAACCCTCATATAGAGAAGTTAGGGTTTTAGATCTTGAGGAGAGTTTACAAAATGGATCTTCAAGGAGAAAATACCCCTCCTTAATATACAAGATAAAAATGGAAAATATTTACAATGATTATGTTAAAATTTACAATGGAGATATCCCCAATAGGAAACTCGCTTTCCTCCAAGGGGTCCTCGCTCAAGATTTGATGTCCAAGATTTCAAAAATTTACTTAAAAGAGGGAAATAAGCCCTCTTATTTGCTAGCAACCAAGTATGGACAGTCTCAAAAATATAGATCTAGATACTTTCAATCCCTCAAATGAAGATCCCTTCAAATTGTTTCTCAAAACCCTTATGTCCTTAAGCTTATACAAGCAATCTATTAAATTGTAGCAAGAAAAACTTCATTTGACTTGTGCCTTAGTCAAATGGAGAAAATTGAATTTGCACTTTAGTAGGGTGAGTTGACATGCAGTTAGCAAGAGTGACATAGCCAAGTCATTCAATTAAGTTAGTTAATTCAAGTTTGTGGGCAAGAAGTATATTTGTGCATGAGATGATTTCTAAGATCTAGAAATCTAGCAGAGTTATATATAGTGAAACAAATTTATATGAGCTCTAGTCTAGAATAGATTTAGTATGAGTTCAGTTGAGTATTTGTATCTGTTGTCAAGTCATTGATCTCTCAATTAACTAGTCAATTTACTAAAACTATCCCTAGTCATGCATGCAATTCAAATTTCCCAGTTGAATGGAGGGAAAAGTCATCATTGTAATCATTATTGTATACTAGTGAGTGTAGAGTGTTGCATGTAGTAGGTGAGCCATTTCTCTTGGGATTTGAGAAAGGAAATAGGAGATTCCCTATTATTTAGGAGTAGGAATTGCGAAAGGAAATAGGAGGAAGAAGGACGCCTATTTTTCCTAAGTATTGTGCAGAGCGGACTCAAGAGAGAGATATTAGTACCATAGTGCAGATTGAGCTTCAAGGATTGAAGTTGTGATTGTAATAGATCATTTTTCTCATCTGATATAATACAAATAGAGGAGGGATTTTTCCACGTTGGGTTCCCTAGTAAAAAAAAATATTCTTGTGAATGAATGATTGAATGTGTATCTATTATATGGTTTCCCTTCCGCGGATTGAGTAGAAGATATTTATGTCTATTGATTTCAATCTGATTTCATTAGCGCTACAAATTTCAAGTTATTTCTACATGATCTGCACAAGCCACCAAGAGGATGTTTAAATATGAAGCAATAGAAATCAGATAACAAGATAATAAGAATATACATTTATAATACAAATTACAAGCCTCAAGAGTATGAGGAGATCTCTGCTCTTAGGAAAGCAAGAAATAAGCTCTTAAATAGCTAGATTGAGTGAGTGAAAATACATCAATAAATAAGTAGATCTTAAAATTTATGATGTTTGCAAGCTATGGAAAGGAAACTCCCTCTTCAAAGGAAAAATTGTTTGATAAGTCCTTGAGAGAAAATCGATGTGGATTCTTCCACACCTAACCCTTAAAAGTCAATTCATTCAACCAAAAACTTACCCAACTCCCAAGATCTGATTCAGAAAATTATAGATCTCTACACACTTAAAAAAATATTGTTAGATCCACAAGGGATTGGACTACACAAAGAAAAATAACACTAGGGTTTCAACCAAAAACCCACTTGTGCTTCTAGATCTAGAATGGTACTCCAATCCAGAAAATTACACAAGATATCTTATATAAATTAATCCAAAAATGGCATACGAAACTAAAAAATTATAGATCAGATGGTGTTGAATACTAAGCACAAAAATATCTGAACAATGATACCATAGAAGCAAAATAATAACACTACAAAACATGTGCCCCCAAATTCTTTCTTTATTAGATCAAAAATTTCAGTACAAAAATCCTGCAGAGCTTTGCTTAACCAAGTAGCTTGCTTTTTCAATCTTACAAATGAGACGGAAAAGGCTCTCTTAAATAGAAAAAAAATCATCTCCGAGTGATCCCAAGCTATGATGTCATGATCCCAAGGAAAAAATGGCTAGATTTCTCCAAAAATTCCATAGCCCTTGATGCCCCTACGCAAATCTCCATGAGGGATAGTCATTTGGCACAAATGGTAAATGGTTGGAGTGGAAATTAAGTGTTGGAGTAGTGAGAGAACCTTCTTTAAGTCATTCCAAATCAAATCTTAACCGAAACCCCATCACTTCTTTGGATTTCGAATTATCCTCCTCTTGAAATGTGTTTTTTCTGGACCATTTGTCGAGCCTTTAGACCCTCGAATTTTTTGTGGAGGTTGACTTCCTTGATTCATGGAGTCCACATCCCTTTTTTACTTTATTTTACTTCTTAGGAAATTCCACTTCATTTTTTTCATTTTTTACTTGGAAAAAACTTTTTATTTTCTTTCCATTTTTATTTTCCAACTAATTATTTGCAAGTTTTTGCCAAAAATTGGGGAAAATGGGTTTTGAGGGGTAAATACATTGTTTTTACCCTAAAAGTATGTCTAGATAGAAATTTGAGGTGTAGATGTCTAATTTTGAATACTCATACTCCGTACAATTTCTATAGACATCACTTATTACATTTTACATCATGATTTACATAAACACCTCGTCTAGCAAGGAATTTTTAACAAATAAAATTTGACATTTAGACTCAATCAAATTTCGTGAAACTTTAGAGATATTCTAGTATGGTAATACAAATCAAATTTTGATAATAGGATTCACCTAGAACTCTACCATAAATCTGCACTCCAGCTTTAAGGTATATGTGGGAGAAAAAAATAACTGATTATAAGTGTTGAAAAACACAGATAATGAGCTAAGGAAAAAAAACTCCCTAGAGTGAACTCACTTGCTATTATAGTCCTAAACTACCTAGGCCTTTTACATGCCTCCTTTTCATCACACTAGAATCATTTTTATGACATCCCCATAGGGTTGCGGAGTCTAGACAAAAGACTAATGAGAAGGAAAAGAAGAATGCTTTGAAATTATGGAATTATGATTGTTCTAATGTTATTGGAATGGTGTACTTTGATCATGGAGTCTTTGACATCTCTTCAAGTGCAACTTTAGTGGTTACCATCTGGCTCTACCTGGGGATGCGTACTTTCATGAAAGCATGCGAGACTTTGGAATCTTCATCCAAATCAAATAAAGTACATATGTAGCATACACTCAAATATATATCCACAAATCATCATATAAAATAAAATGATGAAATAGAAACACTATATAAAAACCATTCTAATAGCATGAAATAAAATCTAATCTAAGAACTGAAATGACAAGGAGTAAGGACAAAGATACAATACAGAGATGCCCCTTAGGCATCAGATGTTCTCGATGAAGTCCATCTTGAGAACTTTCTGACTCGCAAGAAGATCTATGGTTTCTTTCTTTAATGTGACCTGTCGAATTATGATCATCTTGGAACACTAACTCATCCCAATGCTTTTTTGTATATGGCCATTAGACTTATTTTGTTTTCTTCTTTTTCTTTTCTTCTGAGTATCACCCTTGTCCAATGTTGGTGGCTTACTTTTAACATTCTTTTTGTTTTTCTGCTTTTAATTATTTTCTTGGTAGGATGTGATGCTGATGACAATGTGACCAATGTCGACCCTCGGCATTTTCATCCAAAATAACTATAGAATTTGACAAGATAACATAGTTTCCCAAACCTTCTTCAGAATATATAATTTCATTATTGGGCATCTTGGGGTCCTCCACATGAAATCTCCTTTCAAGCTCCCTATCAAGTCTAACAAAACCATTACCCCTAGGTGAGGGTATAGTAGCATAAGATAAATCCATCTGAATACTCCCTCCTAGGTCTGTAGCCCACTTCCATGATAGCAATATACACCAATCGTTAGGTACATCAATCACAACAGTGCATAGCAATCATAATATCTGGGTAAGTAGATAAATGAACTTGTAAATCCTTAATCAAACCATGAATATCAACCCTCTTAGAATCCATGGCACAAATTTTGTGATATGGTCTAGATATTCTCAAATTAAGTTTCTCCATTGTTAAAAATAGCAACAAGAAAATCCTAATTTAATTTGTCCTTGAATTAAATTGGGAATTAAATTATGATTCTATTCTCATAGCGTCTTGTAGAAGTTAACTAAATTAACTTAACTTAGTTGGCTCAGTAAATTCAAGTTGAAAGTCTATCTAGATTCATGTAGAGTGATCCCTAAATTTTAGGGGCTCGGGTTGAGTTCTTATCGAGTTGTAATTATTTAATTCAGTTTAACTTAGTTAAATTCAGTTAAACTAGTTCTAATTGTTGGAGGAACTAGTGAGTGGTCAAGTGAATTAAATTGGATTTAATTCACATGCAATGATCAATCAGATAACTGATAATTCACTCAAAATAGCTCATACATCTCATTTCAGATGAAGACCCAGTGGAGATTAGAGTTCAGGGACAATGTACTATCAGTTGTAAATTCATCTAAATTAAACAGGTGGTGCATGGAATCAGTAGAATGCCTATGGATGGATTACGCATTTATGAATGGCGAATTTCCCAATTAAATATGGGATAATTCCCTTGGAAATGACAAGATGAAGTAGGAGCTTGGCAGGTGTGGAGCACTTGGAAGGTATGCTTTTGACAAGCAATCTAGTGGTTTTTCAATAACGATTCTAACTTTTTATGTATCATGAGTTCAAAGAAGATAAAGGTTTTTGATAAAATATGCGAAAATAGACGAAGGAAGCTCAAGTGTTGATAATTGATGTTTTCTATGTAGGAAGACGTGGAAACAAGGGGTTGTCGATCAAAAGCAAGGAGCAAAGGGAAAATAACTGTTGTCCCTCCAGCAGGGCACCGAATGCGGACGAGATCAAGAAAGATCAGAGTCGAATAGCCCAGGGAAAGAATGCGGGACACCGGGTCGGAGAGCGCAAGAAGGAAAAGGAAAGAATTGAATGATTAGCGAATCCCTCAAGATCTTTGATCCTGAGGGATCGCTGCTTTAACTTATCTTTTTTGTATAGATACCTCCGTCATTTCTGTTATATAAAGGCACCACGCCATTGAGAAAAGGACGATTGTTTTATGATTCTAAGTTTCAGAACAAATTATGATCATTGAGTCTCGTTGAGACCTGACTTTGTATACTTTTGATAAAATCAATATAGAAGACTTGGTGTTCATTTCGTCTCTGCATCTGGAGTAACTTAAGGCAGTGTACCCTTGGCAGCTCAGGGCCAGGCTCCGAAGGACACTTGCTTTTGTATCATTATACGGTGATTTGTGTGTGATTTGTTTATTTCTGTTATTTAAGTAATCTGATACATCTTTTATGTGATATGCTATGATTGATATCTGAATGACTTCTTTACCTTATGTCTCTGCACCGTACAATTGGATCTATTTGAGTTGCATCTTTCAATTATCACTGTAACAGAAGGTTAGCTTGAATGTATCGCTATTAGATCCATGTGAAAGAGTATTTGTGAGACTTGCAAGCCATATTACTTCGTTCAGGAGCATAGTCATATCATCTATTCTTCTCAGATTGTTGTAGTAGTATAAAACATGTACATACGAGTGAGAATTGCTGTCTCATAATTCATTAAGGATTGTTGTTCCATTTTATTACTGCTGTTCCATTTTGTTACCGCTGTTCCACTTTATCACTGCTGTTCCATTTGATTACTGCTGTTCCATTTTACTGTTGTTCCACTTATTGTTGTTCCATTTCCAGATTGTTGTTCCATTTTACTTTCCATCGCTTTATTTACCTGCCTTTGTTGTTTATGGTGTGAGAGAAGGTCTAAGGCTGTAGTGAGCCTCAGCAAGTCACTGCTTAGCTCCCAGACCTATAAGTCCATGCTCTGATTTCCTTTCTTCATCAGTTTCTAAAGGGATGGGTTATTGCTTCCGTACCCTTGACTGATCAATTGCCTTGTGTGATTCTATCTTTTAAGTTAGTTTAGTTAAAGCTTAGCATCTGTTTCCTTTCAAATCATTAGAACACTATACTACCAAGCATTACTCGGACAAATAGCCTTGGATTGAGTTACTCCTTGCAATAACAAATCGTTCCCAGATTGACTTATTAATGTGGGATAATTAGTGGTGTGAGAGACCCTAGTTACAGCTCTACATTTTGGCGTCGTTGCCTGGGGAGGAGTAATAGCCATTTGCCCTTTACAGAGTAGTGTGCAAGTCTGCTAGGGGGGAGTTGGATTTTAAAAACGGAAGGTAAGAACCTGCGTACGGAGCATGTAAAAGCCCTGCTCCACCGTCCGCTCTCTTAGAAGAATTGCTGGTTGTTAGGATTTAGTAACTTTTAGAGTGCATGACTAAGCAGAAAAAGCTAGAAAAGAATATCAAACCCCCAGCCAAACCTGAAAAAGCCAAAGGACCGGTGACCCTTGGCCGAACAACCTTTATAGACGAAATCTACAAGAAAACTGAATCTCAGCCGTCATTAGGCATCAGAAAGATTAATTCTAGGCAGCCTACTAGTTCCCTTCAGGCTACGGCATCACCATCTGGAGCCTTTGCTGAGGTACATAGCCAGACTGATGAACAGGACTATCAAGAAATTGAAAATTCTGTATCAGAACGGCTGCAGGAAGGGAACTTAAGCAACCTTTGTGAGGGAGAAGGGGAAACAGGGGAAATAGAGGAACCAAGGTCTCCTTCTAGGATAATCCAGCTATTAAACAGCCCAGATAAGGGGAGCACAGCCAGAATCAATATTGAAGGCACTCCATTCCCTCAGATAGAAATCCCAGACAAAGGAAGTGTCATTAAAACAGTTCCTGCCAAGGCCACCCCTTCTCAACCTAGGAATACCCTCCTAGAAATTCTGGAAGACTATTGGCACATATTCAACACCATGGCACAGAATCAGCCAAATACTCAAACCTCTACATTGCAATATCTGATAGTAGACTCTGCTGCAAATGCACCCATGAAAGCGATCCCTCTTCAACACATCCCAACATTTCATGGACTCACATCAGAAGACCCTGACGCATTCTTATTTGAATTTGATGTGTTATGTAGAGGATATGATTACACCACTGATCCCCAAAAATTGAAGCTGTTCCCCTCCACTTTGAAAGGAGCAGCTTTGAGATGGTTTATGGGTTTAGGTGGTGAAGTCATAAACAACTGGGAGCAGATGAAAGAATCCTTCCTCAAGAAATATCAGGATTACTGCAGGTCAAGAGAACTAAAAGATGAAATTTTTCAAATGACGGCCAGACCAAATGAAACTCTAGAGGAATATGTAGAATGTTTTCAGTATAATTTACAAAGATCCCCCTATGCATCAATACCTCTGCCTGATAATGTGTTGAAAACTGCATTAATTAGAGGTATGAAAGAACAATGGATTGAAACATTGAATATCATGGGAAAAGGGGATATTTACCAAGAGAATTTTGCTAAAATCATTAATTTATGCATCAGGAGTTCAAGAGGCAGCACAAGGATAAAACCAACAGAATATGATCGGTTTGTTAGAGATAACAAAATGTCAACCGAAGGAGTAACACGTGTAGAAATTGGTAACTTATTAGAAAATTTTAAAACTGATATTCTAGGGACATTAACTACACAGCTTGATATTGTGCAGGCTAAGCAAAAGCAGATGAAGGCAGAACAGAATCTGGCAATTTTCTGTCCCCGATGCAGAAGAAAACATAGCCACAAGGAATGTCCACTAGATTCAGTTCAAACATGCGCCATCTGCACAAAAGACCATCTCACCGAAAGCTGCCCCTCACTTCCTGGACTGAAGGCAGTATACAAAGAAGCAGAAGAAGAACCAGAGCCAGCATACTTTGTTAACCAGTGTCGCCAATGGCAACCGAGGCAATCAGGTATATTTTCGGACCCAACTTCTTCTTTTCAGCCGCCGCAGTATAATGCTCAGCAATATGGTATGTGGCAAAACCAATCTACACCCCCATTTCCGAATTGGTCATCACAGCCGTTTTCGTCCCCAAATCCATGGATGAATCAGACAGGCCAATTCGGTTGGCCAAATTTTCCTTATAACCCACCGTATTGGCAGAATAATTCATATCCTCCACAATGGATTCCCCCTACCTCACAAGGTTCACCCTGGCAGACAAATTGGCGAAGATCGACATATCAATCAACAGGAACTATTCCACTCCCTCAACCAACTCTGCCAGCCTTACAACAAAACCCCCAGTCTCATCTGAGACCTCAACTCCCAGCCCAACCCAATCCCAATCCTAATAATAGACCAGTCCAATCCCTCCAAATCATAGAGACATCAGAAATTGGACCTAACATAAGGGAGTATAATGATCTTCGGTTACGATCTGGACGTATAATAGAAACAGAGGGAGACAAAACCGTTAATATTGAAGATCAGTTACCAGTAGAACAACCACCACAACAAGAGGATGTAAATAGAGAACAGAGCCATTAGCAAGAAAAAACATCCTCCCCTCCTTTCCCGGAGCGATTAGTCATACCACGACCAGTACAATATCCAGACTTCGACATTCTGGGAGAGTTACAAAACCTGTACATAAAAATTCCATTCCT